>PVKS010004373.1:0-94027 GCA_004027875.1 Aplodontia rufa | reverse complement strand
TAAGGTTTAATATTTAATGAATAGGTGCTTCAGAAAAAAGAATATAATAAATGAAGAGGAAAATTTCCCATTGCTAATTGACTTATTTCAGATCAGAATGACACAATGAATGACCAGCATACATAATGGAAAAAATATATAAAGAACATCATCATGAAATTTCAAAACATTAAAAAATTGATCCCTAAAGCTCATTGAGGGGAAAAGAAATAACACACACAGAATTTGGAATAATAACTCAGCACTGGTGAAAAGTTTTACACAAGAAGAAATTCCTTCAGAATTTTAAGGTGAAATTATTTCCAAACTGAAGTTCTAGGTCTAGACAGGCCAACAACCAAGTATGAGGAAGTAGAACATATTTTCAGACACACGGTCTGAAATATTGCCTGCATGGACCCTGTGTAGATGAGAAAGCTTCTGGAAAGTGCATACGATGAACAGGAGATAGTCAAGAAAGATGGAGTGGTAGGCCCCTCAGAGGACACAGGGCAAAGGGACTCCCAGTGTGACGGTGAAGAGACATCTCATATGACAGTAGTATAGTGTAGCATGGTAAACCGTGGTGGAGAAGGGTGCTGGAGAGGTTCCAAAAGGCTGCTCTCAGAGAAAGAAATAAAGCTGGACTATGCTGAGAAGAGATCTGTAGTTCAATTGGAACTGTGCGGTCAAGACGAATCTTTGCATGGAATCATCTGGATTCTTAGTCTGGCTCCATCCTTTATAGGCTATGACTGCAGACAACTTATTTATACTCTTATTGCCTTAATTCTTTCATCTGAAAAGTGAGGGCAATTTAAAAATAAAATGAAGAATCTTTTCCATTGCTTCATTGTAGGGATTTTAAAAATTAGTAAATTTCGAAGGGTTAGAATAACATCCAGCAAGTAGGAAGTAGAAATAAAGAGTAGAAAATCATATGTAGAGCTCTTTAAAATGATATTTATATGTAAAAATGGTTGCTGGGCACAGTGGTGCATACCTGTAACCTTGGCCGATAGGGAGGCTGAGGCTGGAGGATGACATGTTCAAAGCCACACTCAGCAGCTTGGGGAGGACCTAAGCAAATTAGTGAGACCATGTCTCAAAACAAAAAATAAAAAGCGGGGTCATGGCTCAGTGGTTGAGCAGCCACTGGCAATCCACCATTCAAAAAAATTTTAAAAAGTCTCATTAATGTATGTTAATTAGCAAAACTTAGTCATTCCAGTGTATATAAACTTCAACCTGACACGTTAGACATAGTAAATGCATTCATTTGCACTTGTAAGTTTAAGAAAATAAATAACTCCCAAGGCAAAAAATAGTTAAAGCACAAATAAAAAATAATAAATGTACACAAAAGTCTATATTAAGGAACTTACATTTTTAAAAAAAATTAATACCTGGACATACATGTATACAGTGTTTTCTTCCTAGCTGTAAACTTTCTATATATTCAAAATTTTCTATAGTGAACATATCTTACTTTCATAATTGGAAATAAAACTTTGATTATTAAAATGCAAACAAGCATTGGAAGATTAATCTGGCTGTCACGGAGAGAAATGATGTGAAGATTAAACAAAAAATAGTAACATCTGGTATTCCCAGATAAAATACTAGCTTTGTTCAAAGGTAACTTATGAAAGCAAAGAGACTTAACTAGTTTTGTCCCATCAGGGCTTCTGTCGTGAACCAGTATCCTAACTAATCCCCATCTAATGAGGACTGGAGAGACTGCTTTATCCAGATACATGCGACAACATTAAAATGTGTAGTTAAAAATTCCTTAAACCATTAGTCATTAACATGGCTATATACAAGTGCTAAATTGATAGTAAGTGATTTAAAAACATGTGGTGATAAAGTAGATGAAGACATTTGGGTTAAGAACTACATATAACTTACTATGTCATTGTCTCAAGTGTAATTATGATAACAAAAAAACACACACCTGAGGAAATATTGACAATAAATGTTAACTCCCTATTTATCAGGGAACTAATCGCCAGAGGGCAACTGTATCCACTAAAGTTTCTTCTGAACTTACCTTATCTTGTGCAGCTTAAGTTTTACAGACTTGCTTCTATCTGTTATTGTCTGTTCCTCTCCACCTTGACCTCCATTCAAGCAGGGCTCTCTCCATCTGAACCCGTTACTCTACTCTCTCTCTCTCTCTCTCTCTCACACACACACACACACACTCCCTTGTTTATGTTAACACTCTGAGTAAAATATCTTTATGTAACTTAGTATTTGCAAAAAACTCACTTTCCTCCAAAATGTATGCTAAATGTTTTTGCTCATTCATTTTGCCAACAAATGAGTATTAGGAACTTACTGAGTTTAGGATATTCCTTGAGGATCAAGATATAGTTTTTGACCTGAGGGGCTTTACATTGTAGGAAAATGAATGGACATTTCATCTATTTCACAAAGGAATAGATGCACACCTCAACAGATAGAAATGTGGGTGCTAATGAGCTTATCTGAAACAGAAACTCACATAGAGAGGGTGGGCAGGGTGGACTTCTGTTTCTCCTCTCTGCAGGTAACAATGCTGTCTGCTCTGCCCCATCATTCTCTGTTCTTTGAGGGAAGGTATAGTTTCCTGATGTGAATCACAGTTAGAGAGGAATTTTCCACTTGTGTGAGCATGATGGCCATAACTCATCAGTATCATCTCATCAGATAAGCCCTGCATTTACGACAGCTCAGGGCCGTTCTGCTGGGCTTTCTCTCATCCGAATACTCCAAGCAAAATTTGAGGTCCATGAGTGCCTAAAAGCAAGTCTGTCTTGGCTGGATGTGGTGTGCATACCTGTAATCTCAGCAACTCAGAACCTGTGCCTAGAGCATCACAAGTTCAAAGCTAACCTCAGGAACTTAGCAAGGCCTTATCTCAAAAATTAAAAAAAAAAAACTTCCAAAATAAACAAACAAAACAAAACAAAAACCCTGGGAATGTTAGTTGCTCCTGGGTGCAGTTCCTGGTGTAAAAAATAAAAACAAAATGAAAAAAAGAAAAAAGCAAAACTATCTTATTTCACATTTTAGCACAAGAATTTAGCACTGTTTTACAAAGTAGGTGCTCTGTAAATATTGGCTGAATAATAATCTAGGGGAATCATAGATACATAGGGGGAGGGAAGAAACTGGAGGGAGGGGAGAGGAAGGGATGATAGGGAGGGATCTAGTGGGAGAATCAACAATGTAGCTTACACTTTACTAGCCAGAGAAGTGAAATAATACTTATGCAATCATTTAATTCTGGAAAATGCATACTTATACCTGTTATGGGGAGATAAAGAAGAATTCAGAGACTGGGGTGTGGGTGATGTGGGGGTGATTCTAGATTAGGATCAAGGGTATATCATACGCATTTATGATTGTACAAAAATGCAACCCCACAATAAAATTTAAATAATAAATAAAAGGATGGGCTGTAGAAGATACTGAATGAATGGGTGCTCATTCATCATTAAAATGAAAGACTTGAGCCAGACGTGAGGGACCGTACCTATAATCCCAGCAGCTCAGGAAGCTGAGGTAGGAGGATCCTGAGTTCAAAGCCAGCCTCAGCAACTTAGGGAGGCCCTAAGCAACTTAGTGAAGTCTTGTCTCAAAAAACAAACAAAAAAAACCCAAACAAACAAACAAAAAGAAATACACACACACACACACACACACACACACACACACACACACAGAGGCACTGGGGATGTGGCTCAGTGGTAGTTAAATACCTGTGGGTTCAATCCCTGGTACTACTCCTACTCCTACTACTACTACTAACAATAATAATGAAGGAGGGGCTGGAGCAGTGGCTTGGCGGTTACGATGCTTGCGTGGCATGCTCAAGTACGTAAGTTCAAACCCCAGCACCAAGGAAACAGAGAAGGGTCTGAGGAATGAAAGTCACATGAAAAAGTAAATAAAAATTGCTTCTCTCTTTCCCTCTCTCTCTCATTGCCTCTTCTTCCTTAAAAAAAAATAATGAAAAAGTTGAAGGAGATGACCACCAACTCCTACTTCGGCTCAGAAACGCTTTGGTATATGTCAAATGGGCTTTTTAACGAGAATGTTAAAAAGGATTTCTTTCAATTTGCCTTCAAGTCCTTCAGAGAAGAGACATTGAACATGTCAAGTAGGGCCTTGGAACCAGATGCATCTGGACCAACGCTGTCACAGAGTAGACATGGGCTCTGGGGACACTCAGACCTGCGTTCTGATATTGGTGCTGCCTTTTCCGAATCGTAAAGCCCAGGAGTTGTTCAGTAATTCTCTGGGCCTCCAGTTGTACATCTTCAAAAGAAATATAGCAATGTGTCTGTTGGAGGCACTCACTCAGAATACATTTATTGAACAAATGAACTCAACAGAAGACTAAATGTAATAATCTATTTCATGTGATGCGAGTGCTCAGGTATTCTTGTCCTACTTCTGCAGTTTTTACAATTCAATACAATGATAATTCTGACTTTGCAGGGAAGTGTGTATCTTTTCAAGTTTTAAAGGCATAAAACTGCGTATTTTTCTACTTTCCCACAGATTTTAAATAAAAAAGAATAAGTGAAATGAGACTATCAGTTTACTAATCTATCTCCCAACAGGCCTATATCACATTATCTTTAAGGTCCTTTAACAAACAAAAATTAATTTCTAAACCCACATGTTGTTGGCACATTGATAGACTTCTTAATTACAGGGTCTTTGGTTTAGAAAATAATGATTGATTATTCTAGGATGTATTTCACATAGTTATGGATGAGACCCTGAATATTTGCACAGAGAAATTATTTCAAAGTTATTATGATTAATAAGTGCTATATAGACAGGATGTCTGAGTTATTGCAAAATCTGAGACAATGAAAATAATATTCTGGAGTGTCTTAAAGGGTTGATCTGGGGTACACAATAGGAATTGAGAAAATGAATTGCACTTCTATTTATGTATTCCGCAAATATTTATTTGACACTTTCTAAACACCAGACTCAGAAGATCCGTTAGACTGCTGAGATCGCACGCACAAAAGCCAAAAGTGTATAAGGCCTACATTGTGCTAAAAGACAACTTCCATGGTCTAGGCCCTGAAGTGGAAGAGGACCAGTGGGTGTATGGCAAGGACAAGGCTGTGAGGTGGACTATTCTTCTAAGGTTTGTAAGCAAGCAAGGAAGATAGTCAGTCACCTGTTAAGGAGACCATTCAGAAGACAGTATGGCAGCCTGAAGATGGCTAAAGCTGGGTCCATAAAAATAAGTGGTGATGAGAAGGAAGATTCTGAGGTCCACAGTGCCAGTGGAATGCACAAAAGCTTAGCTGACCCCAGGATTCTAAGTAAGGACAGTGAGTGTGGGGTGTAGCTTAAAGCCATTCACAGAGATACAAAATTCTTTGGGAGAAATACTTTTGATTGGCTGGAGAGATTTCCAATTAAATGGGATCATATGATGACCTACAGGTGTTTTTTATTCTTTGGAGATGTATTCTAAACTAAACTGCATATAATAAAGTACTTGGCATAAGTGATTCTTGCTTTTTCAAAAGTAGATATCCAAGCTCTCTCAACACTCTTCTTATTACAACTCTAAGAAAGTTCGAATGCTTCATACTCTGCCTTACAAACAGGGGACAAGGAAAACATGGTTCAAGTAATTTCTTTGGCCACTGTTCCTGTGTTGGAATTCATTGCATGTTATTAAAAGGGAGAAAAACCAACTTTTTCACAAGGTAAGGATATAGGGAAAAGTTTAGCTAGAGCCTGAGAAAGCTATAAAAACTCACGGCTCCTCTTAAACTGGGTTCCAAAATCATATTCATGTTTATTTACATAAGAATAAAAATTACAAGAGAGTAAAATATAACTCCATGGTGACCTGATGTGACTTCCATCTTCTTCCCATGGGCCATCCTTGAGATGTGCTTCTGTTCCTATCAGATCTGTTCCTTTTTTTGTTCCATTTGCATCAAACACTTCGCAGAAAAATTCAAGAAGGAATCTATGAAAAGGGAATAAAAAAAATACTGAATAGCCAGCTAAGGGTAGACCAGGACAAATAAAATGAAAATGAGTTGAAAACAAATTTAACTACTTTGTATAGAGACAGAGTGAATTAGGGATTGTTTCAGGAACTTTAAAATTGCAAACGTTCAAAGGAAATGCCATGTCCTCAACAGGCAGAGATCTTCTTTCAGTTCATAACATTTTGGCACAACATCCCCAAATTGCTAGATACATGTTGTGGGACCCTTAAAATACATTGAAATTTGGCTTGGCCACTTTCTACCTGAATGACCTAAGGGCAAATTGCTAAATCTCTCCGATCTTAATTCACTTTTACACTCATCCCTTCATGAAGGCAGGACCACACAATTGACATTTACTTGACAGTGCTCAGATGAAGGATGAATTCATATCTTACAGGTGTTTACAAAGGATGTAACAGGGATTTTATAGAGGACCCTAGACTTGATCCTAAGTTGTCTGATAGTTACCCCAGGTGTTTTCCATAGGACATGGTAAAGGAGGATATTATTCTGCTGCAGATAAGAATGAGACTATGAACTTGATTTGGGTTCTATGGAACCTTATCAGCATTTTTCCTCTGTCCACAGATCTTGTTAGGTTGCAGGTCCTCGTGGGTATCTTGGGATACTATTTGGGTAATTTATCCACCTTGCACTTTGCTTAGCTGATCAAGATCTGGCCTAAGGGAGGTAAGTAAGGAGCCTCCTTCACCAATGAAGACTATCAATCATTCAATCCACCTTGTCCACAGAGAGGAGCTGGAGTAGCTCAAGAGAAGTTTGCCATTGTTTAGGGAAGAAACAGCACATAAATATGGTCATTCAAGATGTATGTCTTTAGAAAAAGAAATTGTTTTGCAATAAAGAGAAGTAATGATTATCAGAGCAAGAACCATGCAATAGCAGATTGGAAATAAAATATGCTTTTATTAAGTCTCCACTTCTATGTGCCGGAAAGGAAAATAAATAACAAAACGCAGAGCGAGGGGCCGGAGAAAATATTGCCAAGGGTGGAGTCTAATGACTTGACTATGAGACAAAGACCCAGCCTTGAGGAGAGTTAAATATATCAGAACACATTTTCAGGTTCTCCACGGACCTGACATGCAATGCTTCTTTATTTCTTGACTTTTAAGCTTCAGATGGACCCTTTATTATTTTTTTCTTTTTCGTTCTAATCTCTCTTGATTTCATTTTAAGAAGTGCTTAGCCATTGTTAGGATCAAATAAATCCTCTGATTCATTAGGATTCATCAAGATTCTATAATATGGTGTTTTAAATAATACCACTATTAACATTCTTTGTGCTATGTGTTTTTGTTCACTGCTAATCTCTCTTTTGTCTCACCTCCCTATGCAGCCTTGAAGCTGTCATAATCACTTTCATAGAATATGGGTGTGTTGTGTGTGTGTGTGTCTGTGTGTGCACATATGTTCTTATAGGTTGTCTAGGTTAAATTCCAGCTGCTTTTACTTTGTAGGTCACTTCAATGTCATATGCATATGGAAGTCTTCAGTAAATCATGATTTGTGCTAAAAGAGAAATGCCTTAATTTTCCTGATCTCCTATGCTTAAAAACAATCGTATTTCTAGCATCTTGATCAATTTGGAAATCAAACTTTAAGGTTTTATTAAGTTTCAGGTAATAGCAAATTAAAATCTCATTCACAGATGCTCCATTAATTTCATTTGTTATCAATAAATACAGCCACACTGCTTGATACATCTGAATGTAACCTACAGATATATATTAATAATGAATTTCCCGCAAGAAATATACAACATTATCGTGTAAAACACCTTACAATGATGAGTATTTTTAAAGAATGTGCTAATACATAATTCAAATTATCAAAATGTGGGCGTATAAATCATACTGGAGTTCAGGAATGAACTTTTCAAATTTGTATATGTAAATTTTTCCTAAGAAATTTTCCATTTTTTTCTTGTGAATGTGTGGGTTTGAATAATTACTTGATAAGCATCCACACATATTAATGGTTTCTAACCAAGTCAGAATTAATCTGTCCTAGTCAAAGTTTTTTTTTCTTTAAATCATTGTAACTGCCACAGCCCATTTTAGCTGATAGAATTTTTTCTTGATTCAGTGAGGACCTTAGATACTAACTAGCATGGTCATCTGGTTTTGCCTTTGTGTGATTGAGACTCAGGACTGGAGAACTCAGAATTTCTGCTAAAGAATTAAAGAGCTGGGAACAGCCAAGTTTTCTCTTTCTGGATGCTGTAGCTCCTAATATTCCTGAGGATGTCAAAATAAGGGACATCATCAGGGAAACGGTTGACATTAGCTTTAAATAGACAACTGTGGCTCTGTACAGTCACAGAAGGTTAGTTTGGAACCTATGGTGACTACAATGGCCCTAACTTCAGAACAACTGATCAGTCCATGCGTGTCCCAACATGAAGGAGAGACAGCCTTGGAAGGAATGAGTTTCCATCAATGGTCAGAACTTATGCAAAGACAAGGGAACAACTTGGGGCAGAAGGAGGGCTCCTTTAGATAATCATGAAAATGTCCTTCAATGTGTTCATTTAGATTCAAAATCTTTTGAGGGACAATAGCAAATTTTTGCAAACTATTAAAGAAATAGGTAAAATCTTTTTTTGATCTCTATATAGGTTTCCTCTTTTATGAAGTTAATGTAGGGTTTAATAGCTCAAGGTCTTAGAATCTTGACACTGCAGGTACTTCTAGATACTTCCTGGCAAAGAAATGTCAAACTTAGAAAACTAGCATTGAGGGGCTGGAATGGTAGCTCAGCAATTATGGTGCTTTCCTGGCATGCGCATGGTTGTGGGTTCGAAGCCCAGCACATGTACACAATGAAGTGTCAGAGCAATAGAAGTCACATGAAAAAAAAAAAGAAAAACTAAATAAAATTGATTCTTTCATTCTCTCCGTCTTTCTCACCGTCCCTCTTTCTTTAAAAAACAAACAGACTAGCATTGAAGGTCAGAAAGCAAAACATTATTTACATTATGGTTAAATTAGTCCCTGTTATGGGATGAATTGTATCCCCAGAAATCTTCACATTGAAGTTGCAATTCTGGCTACCTTGGAATGTGAACTTATTTAGAAATAGGATCACTGCAGATATGGGTAAGATGAAGTCAGCAGGGATGACCCTAATGTGATAAAAAATGTGGATAAAGAAACAGAAATTATCATTGAAGACCACCAAGAAAAGAATAGAGATATGTTAGCAAGAGGAAGGAAATTCCAGAAACTAAGAGAGCCAGGAAATTATTCCTCCCTAATATCTCTCCAAGGAGAATGACTTGGCCAATACCCCAATCAGCCTTCTTGTTCTCCAAACTATGAAGCAGTGAACTTCCTTGGTTATAAGCCAGTAGTTTATGTTACTTCACCACAACATTCATGGTTATTTATTTTCAAATTAATACAGACCTCAACTTAAGGTGTTCTGATTCCTGGCTATTAGTCTTTGCACCACATCCAAGAAAAGACCAGGGGAAATTCTTATATTTAAGTGATAATTCCTTTTAACTCTCATTTAATAAAGAGAAATTAAGTTTGAGGGACAGATAGTAACTGAGGATACATCACTGTTAAAGAGGAATTACTTGTGCCGTATACCAACTACAAAGCCCTAACAAACAGACCTCATATTTAGAATATATTCAGTTCACACTCAAGTCTGAAGATTAATCAAGGAGGACCAGACGTCCTTTATTCTGCAAGTGCATCCTTTTATTCATATTTGGATATCCTTTTGAAAGAAATAATGCTAATTAGAAGAATTCTCTCAAGATACAAAAATTGAAGTGAATCTTTGTTTTCTTGCTCCATACTGGAAATCATACCAGACAGTGGCTTAGCAAGTCTCCCTGTCCAGAACAATCCCTGGTCTACGGAGTGAATGAACATGATTCTTGGATCCTGTTGGAATTTTGTTTATTTAGGTTTTGTTTGATTTTTCAAAACACCTTAATATTTTCATTACCTAATATATTCCTTTCTCCTAATCCAGAACTTACACAAGGAGATGAGTACTTTCAACTTTATATTAACATAGCCTGATTCATGTAAGATTAAGAGACTAAATAAACTACTTAAAAACATGCACAAAGTTAAAAGACAGAGTAGGGATGAGGATATTGGTATTTGGTGGCAAATTGTTTCCTTCTAGTAGATGTCTACATGTTTTAATACTTTCCCCTAATACTATTAAGTGCTTTGAAATGGGACTCTCAAATATCAATGGTGTTTGCTTGGGAGGGATTAAATGCTGTGGCCTCAATTTCTTTCTTGTTCATTTATGTGATATGCACCGGAGTGAAATATGAATAGAAGTAACATGTACATTTAAGCAGATACTCTATCTTTGGTATGTTTTATTTTTCTGTGTTGGGGATTGAACCCAGGGTCCCAGATATGCCCTGCAAGTGCTCTACCACTGAGCTACAGCCCCAGCCTCATATGCAAATACTTGGTCATTGTGCCATCTCATGATACCTGGCCCCTCTGGCATGATGGCAATATTTCCAGTAGAAACTGCTCCCTCAGCTTATGTTCTGGCATGAAAATGACATAATACAGGTCACATCCAACATGTGATGGTCATGTAGCCTGGGTGAAATAATCCTTGGCTATTAACTATTTGGGTTGTATGTTACTATGTTTGTGAACACATTTTAGCATCACATAATTATCCTGCCTGACTCATAAAGACTTTAAGGAGGCTACCTTCCCCTTCCTGCCTATGGACGGGAGAAAAAGTTATATTATTGCTTAAAAATCAATACACTAAAAATGGATGTTTGATGTACTCCATTTGGATTTCATGCAGACATTTAACTTATGATGTCTCTAATATATTAATACAAATAGATTAAATTCCTGTATGTGATAAGAACTAAAATTTATTGAGCATCCATTATGTTTTTAAGCACCTCAGACCTCAATATCTCTCTCACGTCAACCTTCAGATGTAGTGGGTTGAATTATAAAGGTGTTGACTAATTCTCTTCTTGTATTGTGCCTTTGCAATGTAATGCAGCTCTTCCGTATGGAAGAGCTAAGAAATATTTTTTTTAAAATGTTTCCTTTTTTAAAAAAATGTAAAGATTTTGTTCCAGTGAAGGAAAGAGACTTACTTAAGAGGACTTATTTAAGGTTTCTGAGAGTGACAGCCAGAACCCGAGTATTCTCTACTTAAGTGTTAGTGTTAAGTGATGATCTCAGCAGAAAGAATTTTTTAAGGAAGCATTGAGTTGGGCTGCAGAGGTGGCTCAGCAGTCGAGTGCTTACCTGGCATACACAAGGACCCAGGTTTGAGCTGAAACACCACAAACACAAATAAAGTGACAGATAAACTAAAAACAAATGAAAAAAATTGATTATCTTTCTCTTTCTGGCTCTACTTTAAAAGGGGGGAAAAGAAGTGTTGGGTTTCTGTTATTTACAGCTCATCCGTAACTGCATTTAGCCCATGTTTCTCTGGGTCTAGAATGTGGACTCCCCATAACTTGCACAAAAATTTCAACATTGAATCATTTTCATGGTTGGTATCATCACGGCTTTAATTACAGACTCCTTTTATGATATACAGACTAGCAGGGGGTCCACATCTTAAGTAAAATAAGAAGTGGGAAGATAGGGAAGAGGACTCAAGTTGATACTCAGTCATAAGCTTTTCTTTCTTAAGTTTCTTGGAATAACCCTTATATAAAAAAAAATAATATGTGCATCATCAAGGACCAAACAACAAAAGATAAATGTCTATATTTTTAGATATGTGGATAAATAATAGGTCATAGGTATATGGAGCTTTTAGGATGGAAACCAACTGTACCAGGCCAGGGACCAAAGCAGAAAGGTAAAATCTAGTAAAGCCCACTCATGTTCAAGAGGGTAATCACGAAGGAGCTGTTCCAGGTGCTGACCTGGCCTGACCATCCAGAGATGGGAGTTGTGACCTTTTTTCAGAGGGGACCAGAGCTCTGAAGGCTGTGGTTTTGTAGTGGCATGAATTAAAAGGTCACTCTAGATGGTCTCAGGCAATGAAATTCCTTGAAGAAGGTTGTAGAATAAACAAAGAAGTGAGTCTGAGGCATAACAACTCTTATTTACCATAGATTTGAGAATGGAGACAGGAGTGGAGGGAATGAGGGACTGTAGCCCTTGAATCTGACACAGGGAAAGCAGTTCTTGTGGAAAACATGAGGGAACTAAAAAGAATGCCTGAGATCAGCTACCTCAATTATATGACAGTCACTGTGAAAGTTTTTTGTTTGTTTTTTAAACAGGCCAAAACTTAAAATATTTCAATGAGAATGAAAGGAAAATAACAAATAAACCTCTGAAGACCAGGAGAAACAAAGGTAAAAGTTAGGAAAGAAATGTGAATGTACTGTAGGTCTGACGACAACATGGACAGGTGTGTGTGTGTGCCTGTGAGCACACAGGTGAGCTAGAATGCTTGCAAGAGTGTTTTCCCAAAAGTAGAGAAGGATTTCCAGGGCTAGACCTATTATCTCCTAATTAGAGCCATTTACCTCTGCACTTCTACTTGCTGAAATCAGTTCTTTCGAGGCAGGCCACTGGGGAAGACCACTGTGATGTGATGCATGGAAGACAGAGGCCTTTTTGCCCCCTGTGATTCTCCATTCTAATGAAGCTCACCCACATTCCCTAAGTGGGATCCTAATGACTAAGGCCTTTTGACTCTGCTTTGAACATTTTAAAGCTTTACTGAAGTGTTTGAAAACTCATTATACTTTGACTTCCTTTTATTGTACAGAAATAAGGAGTCCCTGATGGAATACCTGAATCAACATGCTTCAGGAATCCTATACAGCAAAGCGAAGGAAAACCTGCTGAATGGAAGAGAGAAAGAAGAAAAATCAAGGAAGGAAGAAAAAGAAAGAAAGAAGAAAAAGGAAGGAAGGAATGAAGGAATAAAACTAGTTTCTGGAAGACAGTTTAGCATTCATGCACACATATATGTGCACACACATGTTTGAGCAAGCACACACATCCATTCGTTGATATTCATATCACACATGACAAGGTCACTCACTTGCAGTTAAGCCTATACCTTGAAATGTGTTCTATCCATTTTTAAATTAAAAGATACATGTGGAAAATCACAGGGGGAAAATAGAAAAACAAAAAAGTCAAAAAGCAAGCAATTCTGAAGGGCAACAGAACAGAAAGTTGTAGCTAATTATGATTTATAAACTTATTAACTTGCTAAGCATTGTAACGAAACAAGGAACAAATTTAATTTTAAATAACATTAGAGTAGCAAAGTTAGCTAGATGAAAGCACAAGCCAAGGAAATGTATTTAAAGACTGAGAAGTCACTTTTTTTTTTAGGAAATAGCCTAAATGTCACCCTTTAATTCATTTAACATGAACGCAAGTAGAACTAATACAAAGTCATAACGATTCAACATTTCCTAGATAATTGTTATTAAGTGAAATGTTTGTGTTTTTTCTTTCTCTGACACAATTTGAGTAATATTTGCAAGAACAAATAATTCTGGCAACTTGTGGTTTTGAAATCCAAAGTTCTTTGTGCATCTACTCTCGTTGCACATCATGGTCTTGCTGTTTATATCATACACATGTAAAATTAAGCTGAGAGAAGCATCACATTCTCTGCCTTGGAATTAAAAGCAAAAACATTAAAATCATGTAAAAATTTTGATGTTTCAAAAATCACCCCCATGGCAGAACTAAATTATATGTGATGATATAGTATTTTTAAGTTGAACTACAACTCCAAACTTCAGTGGCTTTGCTCACTAGCATGTGAGACAAGAAGGGAATTAGAGTGTGATGTATCAAAATGCATTTCATCTGGAACATTCTGCCTGCTTGGGCTTTAGCATGCAGGCAATGGCCTTGTTCCTGTACCAAGCATTCCAGTTTTAAAATGGACTGACCATCAAAAATAAAGAACAATGGAATGCCGCTCTACATAAGAAATTTTTAAGAGATTATAAATGTCACAAACTCCTACCCTTTTATTTTTATTTTCCAATGATAAATGTATTTCTACAGAGCACCTGGGTTCAGTCACATTTCCTCTTTGTTTTCTTGAGCTCCCTAGGCAAAGTTCATTTGTGCCCCTATTGAAATGTGTCTCTTTCTTTTACATGCAGTGTAACAAAATCACATGTGCATTAAATGCTGTGTACATCTGACATTGTATAAAGGGTTTTAGAGAGATTATCTAAACAATCCATTGAGATGGTATTAAGTCCATCTCACTGATAGAAGAACTGAGGATTAGCAAATTTAAGATGCTTTCCTAATGTTGTCAGGCTGAACTGGTAGTACAGGGACAGGGTTTCAGGCAGGGCACTGAGTCTTACAGTGCTCATGTGGTAGATGGTTGGATGACTGCTGAGTTGACTGATGGTTCATTGATTTGTTGGTTGACTAGTTTGTATAGCTTTCCCAGTGTACTTGGAGATTCTTGAATACAGGGAATACAATTTTTTTCCAATTATTCTACAGACAGTGATTGCCTAATACATCTTAGATACTATTCTGGGTAATTGGGATATAATATGGAACATAATAGAAAATATAGCATAGCCTATTACAGCTTATTTTCTGGTGAAAGGAAAAGGCATATACAGATTTACAAATAAGTGTGTAGTATGTATGGTACTAAATAGATTTAGGGAAACCAACTGAGGAAGTAGAGTAGGGAGTCATAGTTGTTAGGAAGCATGGTATCTGTTTCATAAATGGTGGACAGGGAAGGCTTCAATGTTGATACTAATTCTAGGAAAATGAGCAGTTATGGCAAAGCCATGAAGCATGAACACACGCTCTGTATCACAAGGAATACCATCAAGGGTGGGGTTGCTAAAGCCAAGAGTCAGTGAGCCCTATGATAGCAGGGCAGGTCAGAAAATGGAATAAAAGAGGTACCAATCAAACAGAGACTGAGGCCATTTTACCACCTTTTCTTTATGTGTGCAGTGCCTGGTATTGTTCTCATCTGAAGATTTTATTTTATTTAAAAAAAACCTTGACTTTGACCTTAAACAAGTCACTCCTTATTGCAATTATATAGAATCCCTCATCAGATAAATGACATGACTGGTAATGAATTCCTTAACCTCTGAAAATCTTATTTTATGCTTTATAAGTAAATTCACAGTAGTATAAAATACATTCCTGAATGAATTGATCAAATAATTCTCAGCCATAATCGATAGAGTTCTAAAAAGAGATGATGCTTGACTATTCCTGAATGAACTGTACTCGAGACTACAGCTAAAGAATCTGGATTTTTATGGGGGAATTTAAAAGAGAAAAGGAAGAAGGAAGAATAAGCATAGGAAAAGAAGAAAAAAATGAGAAGGAGAAAGAAATGATGAAAAGGAATGTTACCAATGAAGAGTGTCTGGACTTCGGAATCAGTCAGATCTGTGTTCTAATCCTAATCCTTCCACTTGGACATGAGACATTTCTGTTCCCCTTCCTCTTTGCACATCTTGATATTGTCTTCCATATCCTCTAAATGAGTATGTCCTCAGGGAAATGGAGCCCATCTCAGCTGCAAGAGGTGCATCTCTCTTGGTTTAAATAGAAGTCTTATTTATCTCATCAATTGAACAGTTTAGGACTGTGTGGATACAAGATCTAATGAGTTTACAGTCAGAGCATCTGTACAAGTTATCCTTGACCTTCAAAAGGCACAGGTTTCCATAGTTCAGTCTCTAGAAAGAACCAGCTCCATGTGCCAGGCTGCTATATTTCGGCAAGCTGCAAGTTAGTGTTGCAAAATATGAAATCACAATTTAGCCCTTTGGGATGATTTTGATTCATTCAATCAACATGCCATGAACTCAACATAGTAGTATTATAGTTTAAATTATTTTGGATAAATCTTTATTTGGTGTAACTGAAAGCTAACTAGGTTATGAAATTCTTTAGTTGGGTGATGTTCTTTCAGCCACCGAATGCTTAGTGAGACTTTGAGATAAATTTTCTTAATCCTGTTGGGCAATAAATTAGTTATTTGCAAAGTAGTGCTACTAATATTGACCTCATAATCCCGCTATGGAGATTAAGTTACTATTATTAATTTTTAGCTTGGAAACTTGGGGAATTGGCTAAGAGATTACTATTATATGTGTAAGTGGAAAAGCTCAATGGATGGCTCTGGCCCTAAAAATGTTTTCAATACAAGCTTTGCTAAGTGGGAAATAACCACTCCTCAGAATATTAACACTGAATAAGGATCTCTAAAATGTGGATGAATTTTAGTTGTTTACCCTGAAGAAATTTAGGCAAGACCATTGCATTGCCACAGAAAGAGCATATTTTGGATTCTGGAATCCAGAGGATGCTATCATTTACTCCTATGAATTTTTTTAGAAAGAAAACATGATTTCTCTTAATTCGCTGATAAAATGGGAGCTATATCAGAAGAGATGTTCCACCTGTGTCCATCACTAAATATAGTAACGTTCCTGCATCTATATCCACAAACTGTGTCATTGCTCTTGCTATGATGAATGGTTTCATCTCCCTTCAAAGGCCATCTTCTCTGCTGTGCAGTGTCCTGGGCCCTCTGTTCAGCTAGCCAATGACATCTCTTTTTTTCTTTTCTCTTTTTTTCTTTATCAAGTTACCCCTGCTTATGTACTATTCTCATTTTCTTTACAAAGACATTGTAATATTTCCTATCTTACCAAAAATCTCTCCCTTTACCCCATAGCATCTTTAAATTACTACTTGTTATTTACATTTCCCTCTAGAGTGGCATTTCTAAATGTGCATTTGCCATTTTGATTTCTTCCATTCCCATTGTCCCTTGTACCAATTCCAATTAGACTTTCTTCCATTACCATTGTCCCTTGTACCAATTCCAATTAGACTTGCAATGTGACATCTCTAGTGAAATGGCTGTCAATTATCTCTATCACCAAGTACAATGGTGATTCATTAGTCCTCATCACACATATTGCATCAGGAGTAATTGACAAACTCCTTTCATTTTTGAATACGTGGTCTAGACTCATTCTCTTTTCTTCCTACCTCACTGATTATTATTTTCAATTTTCTTTTATAGTTTCTTCTCCCTAACTTTAAATAGTCATTTGCCCACCTCTCTCTTTTTACTCTATTTCTAATCCCTAAGTTTTCTCACTCTTCTTTCTGAAGTTCGAACACATGTTATCTTCATATTTGGCTGAACATGTCACAATTAGTGCAACACAAACCAAACTCCTGACTTTTCCATTCCACTTCCAGAAACTTCTACTATCTTCTCTCCATAAATATAAAATTCCCGATTCTAGTTTCCCAGTGCACAAACCTGAGAACTGAAAAAGAGTCTCCATGACTTCTCACACACCATTTCCAATTCATGTGTAAACCTTGCCAGATTCATCTCTGAAACAGTTGAATTCCAAACATTGCCGTTGCTTTCTGCTGCAGTCTCCTAGTCAAAGCTATAAGTATTTCTCAGCTGCTTCAGCTTTATCCAACTTGTTCCCAGTCTTCCCCTTGCAGCAGCCAGAATGGTCATTTTAAGACCATCACACCATACCTCAGCTCAGAATTCTCTAATAGTTGTCTATCTTCTTCAGTCAAAAAATACCAGTCTTCAAAATTCTCTACAAGGCTCATCTGATTGTCCCCAGCCTCCAGCCACCACTTCTCTGCTTCTACAACTCCCGTCCCCTTCCTCATTTTGTTCAAGCCAAGTTTCCTTTCTTTGTTCCTTGAAGTCTAAGCATCACAGTGCCTTTGAATCTGGTGTTTTCTGCCTGAATTTCAGTTCCAGTTACTTGCCTGGACATCTTCCCCATTTCCATCAGGCTCAGTGTCATCAAATGTCATCGTTTCAGAGAGGGCCTCCCTTGATCAACATGTACAAAATGACCTCTCCCCAATAGCCCTCAATTTCCTTATCTGGTTAATTTTATTCCAAAGGGTTTTTTTTTTTTTAAAGAGGGACAGTGAGAGAAAGAAACAAAGAATCAAATTTACTTAGTTTTCAATGTGACCTTCTTTGCTCCAAAACTTTGTTGTGTACGTGGTGCTGGAGTTCGAACCTGCATACTTCCACATGCCAAGCAAGCGCCGTACCCACCGAGCCACCGCTCCAGCCCTCCAAAGGGGTTTCTACATGTGACATACAGTTATTTGTTTTCCATATGCCCTCCCCCATTATAATGCAAACAGCAGTTTTATGGACTGCTGTACCTAGAAACTGTCTATAATGTCATGGCATCTCCATCAATCCTTACCAGATAAACATGCAAATTAATACCATAATAATCTACGGTCATAAAGACTCTGTACACAAATACCAGCACTACATATGAGCAGTTTTAGTCCTTGCATATATTCCCAGCTTCTCTTTTCCTATACAGACATGTACATTTGCTTTTCTGTTCATTTGCCTTACAGAGTGGAGATCTTATAATATATCTCATTTTGTGTTCTGACTGTTTTACTCAACATGAGAGGCAAAGCACCTTCACAAATTATTTGAACCTTTCATAAATGAGTCATTTTAAACACCATTTTATTGGTGCATCATAATTATACATAGTAATGGAATTCCTGATGCCATTTACATACATGCACATAATTTGATCAATATCATTTCCCAGTAACTTTTCTTCTTTCCTCTCCTCCTAATTGGCTTGCTTTATTCTATGGATCTCCCTTCTTCTATTTATTATTATTATTATTATCATCATCATTATTATAGTTAGTGTGTTACAATTATACATAAATAAATAAATATATGTACATATATACATAAATATATATATATATATATATATATATGACTCATTGTAGTAGGCTCTTACATGGACATAGTGCAATTTGGTAGATTTAGTAACCCACTAATTCCCCATGCCCTCCTCTTCTTCCCTGCCTCTAGATACTCATTCTCTAATCTATTCGTTTCTTTTCTATTTTCCTGAGATCTTTTTTTAATTTTAATCTCATTTTTTCTTCTTCCCTCACCCCTCTAGCTTCCACATATAAAACATTTGAATTTGAATTCCTTAGCTGGCTTTATTTCTCTTGGCATGATGTTCACCAATTCTATTCAGTTATCAACAAATAACATTTTTAACATGTGAGTCAGACTTAACTTACCTATTTGCCCATTATTGGACATTTAGTCCTTTTTCATTTTTAATTCACTATTCTCATTAACAGCATAATAAGCATTTGCACCAAATATTTACTTTTACTCCTTTTAATAATTTCCTTAAAAAAGGGTAAAAAACATGGGCTGGAGCGGTGGCTCAGTGGTTACAGAGCTTGCCTGGCATGTGCGAGGATGCAGATTTGAACCCCAGCACCATGTATACAACCAAGTGTCAAAGTGACCAAAGCCACATGGAAAACTAAACTAAATTGATTCTCTCTTTCTCTCTTATGGTCCCTCCCTCTAACAACAACAACAACAACAATAATAATAATAATAATAATAATAATAACAACAGAGGGTAAAAAACAGAAATGGGAAGGGTGCTGTAGTGAGTTCTCTGAATGAGAGTTCAAAGATTATTCATATAGCTTTCCAAAACAATGGATTTCCACAAATTTTCTCTGTCTTTGATATTAATACATTACTTTTATAAGCTCTTCTTACATTATTAATGAGTTTATTATTACTAAAGCAGAAGAACTGGTCATTCCTAGCTACTTCTGGAAATATATGACATAGTTCTATATGTGATTTAGACCTATATGCTCCAGAAACAGTGACTTTCTAAAAATATTTTTCTCACCCAAATTTTGATGGTCAGTGAGGCCCACAAAGCTTTCTTCATGTATAAAATGCATGGTGTGGAGAATATAATCTTCCTTGTCCAGCACCATTCTGCTCCTAAAACAATATCAGCATTTCTATTCATCTCAGCCCAATCAGCTCCTGCGGATGTTCATATTGTGTTGCGTCACTAAAAAGCTGTCTGCAAAATAGATGTTCCAGGTTTTACTTTGTCCACACCAGTGTAGGAGTCACTGTGTTGCTTGGTGAAAGGGTAGACTTTGAGTTAACAGAGTATATATGCAAACAGCAGCTCTAATACACACTAATGCTGTGACTTCAGGCAGGTTCCTGAGTCAGCCTGAACTCAGTCTCTTGACCTCAAAGAAAAATAGAGCAACATATGTCCCTTCTGCTTATGGTCAATACTGAATGACGAATGAGTATGTAAAGTTCCCAGAAAATTATAGGGATGGTAGCTTCCTCTCTCTCTTCAACCACCAGTAGACTACAGTCCTCTTTACTAACTTTTCCAGTCCCTTCTTGTTAGGAAGGGGGATCCTTGAAGGGCAAGTATGCAAACCTACCCCATTGAACTTGGGGGCCATGCAAAAATTGCTATGACTATGGAAGTGTGGACAGAGCAGTGTGTTACTTCTAAGCAGAATTAACTCGGATCTTTGCACCTTTTTGTACTCTTGGTTATGGCAACCAAAGGAAGATTGCCTTATTAATTAGCATGGGACCCACGGTGAAGATGACTGAGGACACAGCCATAGTCAGCCTCAATGGACATGCAGCATGAGAGAACAAACATACCCAATTTTTTAAATCACATGGATTTGGGAGATGTTTATTATTACAGCTTAATCTCATCTACACTGACTCATATTTATTCTGTGCTTTCCTTCCCCATGACCAACAAAGAATTCTCAAGTGTGTACCAGGGAAAGAAAGCATTAAAATGTACATACTCACAACCTCTTATGGTTAAGACTCTTTGTAAGTTATTAAAAGTATTTATAGATGCTACCCAACCTCAAAGAGATCACCGTCCATTATCGCAGCATATGTTGTTATAAATTACCTCTGTTCCACTCATGCAAGGGATGATGTTCTCTGACCCTGAAACATGAAGGAGATGTCACATAATGTCCTCCTGCCAAAAGGGTGTGGTGTAAAGTGATACTTTTCGCATTGTACCACTATCATATTCTACATATGTCCCAGAGTGACTAGCTCACAGCAGTGTCTGTTATTGTGGAAGGAAAAAAAAGCAATTCCAGAAGCTATTTTAGTTTTCCTAATGGAAAAACTAGATGTGCAGATGAAAGAGTTATTAGAAAAATAAGTCTTAGCTTCTCTATAAAAGCATCCAAAATGTGCTGCACATCTTGTCTAGCCCATCAGCACTCGGAAGGTATACATTAACAGACAGGATCTCTAATCAAAATATATCTTACATTTAAAGAATTTTTTTCCCTAGAAAGGAACCAAAGGAGAAGAAAGAGAGCCAGAAAAGACTTCCAAAGCTGAATGAATGTGTTTCATGTCCATTTTCAGTGCAGCCTGCTCCAGTGACAGGTAAAAGCCCCAAGGCTTGCATTCACCCGGAGCCTCCCCCTGCCTGTTTTCTCTCCTGCCTTTTCTGGTGGTCTGGTTCCACTCTCCAGTTCTGTTTTTGGTATCTGACCTTTGCCATTTAAAAAATAATAATTAAAATAAAATTTAATTGTGTTTATAAATAAGTATAAAACATAAGACTTCATCATCATAATCATGCCTGAATATACAGATCTGTACCATTAAGTACATTCGTATTGTTGTGAGACCAATTTCTCTTTTTCATCCTGCAAAAGTAAAGCTCTATATACATTAAATGGCTCTCCACTTCCACTTCCCATAGTTCCTAGAAACCGCTGCTCTTGCTCTTTGTTTCCAGGAGTTTGACCATGTCTGATACCTCAGAGACATTGAATTATTCAGTATTTGTCCTTCTGTGATTGGCTTATTTCATTTATCATGGTGTCCTCAAAGTTGATGTGCGTTTCAACATGTGTCAGAATGCCTTTCCATTTTAAGGCTGAGTAATATTCCATTGCATGTGCATACTGTGTTTTTTTCAGTCTCTTTGGGCTCCTTCTGCCTTTCAGCTGTTGTGAATAATGCAACTCTGAACATGGTCATGTCATTTCTTCTTCACTTTGACTTTATGCAGAAACTCAGGTCAAGATAAAATGAATTTCCTCTTTCTGGGACAGGGATCAAGCAGCAGAGCTGGAACTGGAGGGATAACTCATTCAGCCATAAAATTTAAGGGGCTCCCCAAACTCAGAAATGGAGACAAATAATATTTCCATGAACTGTTTTAAAATATCGGAATGTAGTGCAATGATACTACGATGAACAAAATATCAAGATGTTAAATAATGAACAGAACAGAAACAGTACTTTACGAAGACATGTTGGAGAGATGGAGGCAAAAGGCAAAATTAGTCAAATGGGTTGACTTTCATTTAAAATTGTTTTATTCATTGTAGAATTTTCCACTTTAAATTTATTTTTAAAATATTGCATTAAGATATTATTGGTCTCTAATGCTGAGCTTTCGGGATGCTCTTTAAATGGTGTTACACCTGCAGTAACTGTCTCACTCTCCTCTCCCTGGCCCAGCACTGTCAAATAGATTAGTGTTTTGTGTTTATGGTCCTCATTTGCTTTGTAAAATCAGTTGAGATTAAGCAATGACTCTTTTGTTAGTATTTTCATAAATCCAGGAACCAGGCAAACTTCTGTAGCTCAAGTTCTCATCAATGCAACCCATGATTCTGTGGAACATATTGTTCTTTGGAATACCCCCTTTCTGTGAAAATAAATTTTTCTGGCCAAATTTTTTTGTAGGTGATCAGCAGAACAGAGCTAAATGGACATTACTAGAGAATGTCTAGAAATATGTACTGCCTGAGCTAATGTATACTGATGTGACAATATGTATTTTGAATATCTGAGGTAGGTAGAGCCTGCAGTATTTTCATATTTGAGCAAGAAAGTACCTTTTCAAGGACAATGCACCTTACATATAAGTATGTCAGGCTAACATTTTGTGCAATGCATCCAGATAAATGCCTAGATGGTGTTGGGGAAAAGGTCTCAATAAATGTTCTTGAAAAAGAGGCACACAGCTTGTAAAGAGGTAAATTGATAATAGGTGTGCTGACACAACCTAAAAAATGGTGTCACAACAGAAAGTTGAAAATAGCTCACTTACCACTCTGGGGGAAGAAAGTTTACGTTGCATGATTTAACATCCTCATGTTGTTATCTAACACACAGCTTCATGTAGGAGAGAGTAGGAGAGATTTGAGTTATTGTTCCCCACCTTATTATAGCTGCTGTATTTTCATTGACAGAAAAATACCATTTGGCTAATTTCACTTTAACTTTCATGAAGTCATCGTTTCAGGTTGAAAGATAGGGTCAAAGCTGGTTTAACAAGAAGGTGGGGAGATGAATTGAAATTGATTAACTTGAAGACATAGAAAAAGACTTTTCTGTTAGCATATAATAGTGAAATCCATTTCTCTGGATGAGGCAATACAGAGGAGTTTCTTTTTATTAGGTATTGGCAGATCAGCACTCTTAGAAAGACATCCCATTATAAAAAGTAGACTAAGCTTATTGGTTGCTTTCTCTATGCCAGACCCTGTGCTAAGCACTTATGTGGATAATCATTTTTAATCCTTATGACAGCCCCATGAGATAGAAACTATAATTACCCCCATCTTACACAAGCGGAAATTAGGTTCAGAGAGGTTAAGTCACTTACCAAACTCACACACCTAGCAAATGATGGAGTTTGGATGTGAAGCCAGGCAATCTGACTTCAGAGTGAGCTCATAACCACTAGAGGTGAGAAACTTATCACCTTTGCTTTGTAATGTTCCAGCAGGCATTCATCTGGCATCCAACTGGAAATAGGTTCAGATGAGAATGCAAGGCATTCTGGGTAAAGCCAGCTTGTATTATACTAACACAAAGGACGGAACAGCTTGAGGATGTTGATGGCAATGGGGTAGGATGGTGAGCAGCAACGTGATAGCTTTATGCTGTGCATGCTAACTTCACATAAAGCTAGTTACAGGATGAACCAGGAAAGGCATTACATAGGGAGATGAAGCTGTCACGGTGCTGTTACTTCCTCCAAAAAGAGAGGATTAAATCATTTTGTGCCTGTTATGGTCGGATGGAAGTTAGCCCCCCCAAGCTCATGTGAGACAATCCAAGAAAGCTGAGGTGAAATGACTGGGCTATGTGAGCCTTAGTCCCCTGATGTGGATTAAATGGCAACTGAGGCTGGTAGGGTGTAACTGAAGGAGGTGGGTTGTTGGGGATATGACTTTGGGTATATATTTTGTAACTGGGGTGGAGTTTCTCTCTCTGCTTCCTAGACCATGCCTCGGCCTGCTTTCCTCTGCCACACTCTTCCGCCATGAGGTTCAGCTTCACCTTGAGCCCTGAAGAACAGAGTTGGATGCCTAAGGACCTCTAAAGCAATGAATTCTCAAATAATAAACTTTTCTCCTAAATTTGTTCTTGTCAAGTCCTTAAGTCACAGTGGTGAAAAAAGCTGAGCAAAACAGTGTCATACCATATTTACAAACTTCCAAGGCAGGAAAGAAACTGACATGAGATTCTCAAAACTTGACTTTGTTCACCAAGTAGCGTGGCCACCTCTATGTTTCTCTGCCCCTTTCTAAGAGCTAGGGTCATAGGAAGGGATCTGACCAATGGATTTGACAAAGATTTTAAAAGCCGGTGGACAATGCTTCAGCTCTTCTCTTCACCAGCTGCAAGGATATAAACACCTGATGGCAAACCAAAGATAGGGTGCCTTGAATTGGTACTGTCAAGAAGACATCTTCACTGCAGGGTCACACAAGCAGTGGACCTTAAGTATGGATCAACATTAATGTGTTAGGTTTCCAATATTCCATGATTGGTTTTTGATCCCTGCACTGCATAACCTATCCTAATAAATACATTGTGACTGTCAAGATCACCAGGGAGCATGCAAAAGAATATGGGCCTGCATTCCAGCCTACATAATTAAATTTCCAAGGATAGGACATGAACCTCTGGTCTTACAAAACTAGAATAGTCTCATGATGAACTGTTTTGAAAAACCTGTTAGACATCAACTTACTTCAAGTCAAGTCTTCCAATCTGCTACCTCCCCCAACTCTTTATAACAAAGATGTTGAACCTAAGCATTGGGAATCCTCATAAGGTAGAAGAAACAGATTTGACTACCAACTTTACTGTTTATTACAAGAATGCTTTTGTGTAAATTGTTTGACTCTTTGAAATCCTTTTTATAAAACTGGAAATTAGTGCTAAAAATAACATCTACTAAGTGATGGAAATGTTCTCTGTCACGATTGGCATATTGAATATTTTCCAAAATGTATGAAATTGCACAGCCGAGATATGTGCATCTCAATGAATATATTTTAGCTCAATAGTAATAACAACAATAATAATAATAACACTATATGATTTACAAGGTGTTATAAGGATAAAATTAGCTTTATGTCGGGTGAAAAGAAAATCCAGTGAAAATAGTTGCAATTAACATATTGTGTGCTAAATATTATCCATTACGTGTAATTATTAGAATATCTTCCAAGGTTATACCCATGTAAATTTACTGCACATTAGGGAATTTGGGGTGAGAACTCAGATTATTTTAGATTGCAAATTGCATTCTTTTGTTGTAATTCTTCACATTTTAAATGCATAGATTCTCTTTATCAAAAGTATTCTAAACAAATTGCATATTTACTCTGTGAATTTCTTACAGAATGTTTTGGATTCATGCCTTGGCTTATCCATGATTCATAGTTTTACAAATAGGGCATGCTCTAACACACAATCTATATTTTGTTATGCCTTTGCTGTAATTAATCAAGCAAAAAATGAGTATTATATTTCCTAATGATGACTTTGTGCCTGCAAAGAAAAACCTTGCCAAAATTTTAACATATCTATATAGTTGCCTCCATCAAAATGCACAATTCTTACCTCTAATTTCAAGCCTTAATTATTATGGACCATAATAATAAAATGTTTTATTTAAAAACACATTTTCAGTAGGCTTTCTTTTTAAGAAATAAAACATGTAATAATGACATATGAAATACAGAGAACAACAGGATGAAAAATACCAAGCATTACAAATGTGTTGAGAGAAAGACAGATTAGGTTGCTATAAATTTTAATTCCCTAAAACCCAGAAAAAATGCACTTAATAATAACAGATTTTAAGAATAAAGTGAAAGCTTTCAATGTAGAAATGTGTGAAATGTAATATAGGTTCTTCCATCAAAGGGTGCCAGGAAATATTTGAGTGTTTACTAAGCCTCTGTTCTGTTCCTTATACTGTACTAGAAATCGCAGGGTTGCTGACAATGAGAAAAGCAAGATTTCTTTCCCAGGAAACTTTCACATTGTGTTGGCAATGTTCTGTAGAGTTGGGATTTTAAGAAGTTGTCATTACTTCTCTCCAGGATTCAGAACAAGAACAACAATACCACCAACACAATGCGATTTTTTAAAAAATCAAAACAAATAAGCGATAAGAGAGAGGGACATTGAGAGAGGGAAAGAAAGAGAGAATCACTTTTATTTAGTTTTTGATTTAGATTTTGTTGCTCAGACACTTTGTTGTGTACATGGTGCTGGGGTTCGAACTCGTGTACTCATGCATGCCAGGCAAGCACTGTAACTGCCACACCACTACTCAGGCCCATAAAATTATCTTTAAAGGACAAATGACTACTTGGCGATGGAAAGATTTGGTTGAACCAAATTGCTTGTCTTCCGATGTTTAGAAAAAAAATGTGGCTATCAAACGAGCAAAGCAGGCGACAAGAGGCACAGCGCTAGTAGGTCTCCTTCGTGGACGGGTCTCCCCTTTGACAGTGTAAATCCCATTGTAGGGATGGTTCACAGTCCATCAGGGAGGTCCCTGACCCTCTGAATGTCTGCATCATGGTTCCCCCTTATTTGTGAGGTTCCCCAAATGTATCAATACAACAGGTCTTTTCTTGAAAATCTTCATACACACAAATGCACACATGCACACACATTCAGACTTCTCATTGGTACCAACTTCATCAACATGTTTACTTTCTTATGAGTAGTCAATAAAATTACTTTCTCATAAAAAGATATACACACACATGTTCAGCATCTGCTGAACTTCCATATAGTTTCTTTCTAACCTGTTTAGCACCTCCAGAAGTGAGACATCCTTATTCCATCCTTATGAGTAACCCAAATGTCCTCTCTTCCTTCTCTTATTAGACTGCTTCACCTGTGACGGCTCAAATTCATAACTCAGCCCCTTTTTCACATCCCCTCTGCTCAAATAATCTATAGTCTCAAAAGTATTATCAAGAATGATAAGATTTACTTAAGGTGGGTGGCAGAGGAAATAGAGGAGGGGTCTTACATTGAAAAATTTTGAGAAAGAATCTCCATTGTCACTTCCCAGATTTGATGGTACCCCACTAAGGTTGTGGAGTGGAGCCCCCCAACTCATGTAATTTAGCTACCTTTACTCCCAGTGCTTCTCCCTTCATCTGATCAAGGTATTCAGCCAAAGCAAAAAGGAACATTTCCTAGAGCTATGGTATCCTTTAAAAGAAAATTTGGGAGCTATCCTTCTCTGCTTGAGTATTTTCTTGATGTCCATCACTTATTCTGCAAATTATTTATCCCTTTGAAATACACATTGGCCTCCTCACAGGAAGATTTCTGGTGAGTGATTGTCTTCAGTGAAATAAAGTATTGAGACAACAGCTTCTATTCTGTCCAGAGTTTCTCTACTTAACTCTAAGACAGCTCAAATGTTAGGAAAATATAATCAATGCTTGAATCAGTCATCATTTCTGGGATTAAGACAAAATGGAATTCTTGAACTTACAAAGCTGAAGAACAGACATTGGAATTCTGTGTTCTAGAAAGTTTTTATCCTGCAAGGGCTCTCCAACCAGCCTTTCCCTAGCTGCTTCAACCAACCATGTGTACTTCCTTCCATCTCTCTATCTGTTCAGGAAAGGAAAGCAGGAGATAAAGGAGAAAAAGGTGCAGTTAGGTCAAAAGCAGCACCTGATTTAGAATCTAACTTGGTGGAGGAGTTTCAGGAAGAATCTCTAGAAACAGAGAAATAAATCAAGGTTTTTTAGTGATGGAAACTCCTGTAAAAAGATGGGGGAGAATGCTCACATGGAAAGAGAACATCCTATGTGCAAAAGTAGCTCCGGCACTTTATTTTCTTTCCATATATTTTTTCCACTGATATGCTTGTCTGAATCAGCGTATCTAGCTTGGATGCTTCAGATTCCTTGAGGGAAGCGACTCTCTATCAAAAATTTACTTAGAATCATTTGCTTTCAGATGCACATTTAATTTCCTTATTCTTGATGTGCTGATGATAGTCACAAATCTTCTCACCGTTTTTAAACTTCTAATTCCTTTTCAAGTTCTTCAACATACCCTACTTAAGTCCCTCCTGATTTCTCTAGTTTTTAAATTTAATTCTTTTATCATAATAGTTCACTTCTATTAATTATACAAATTAATGAGTTTTACTCTGATATTTCCATTCATGCATATGCTGTGCTTTGATTATATTCGCCCTCCCTACTACCTACTTTTTGACCCTTCTATCTACCCCTCCTGCAGTATCAATCTTCTGCTTTCATGTCACCTTTTTAAATTGTTTCATGTATAAGAGAAAATGTGCAATACTTGTCTTTTGGTGGCTATCCATTTTCTTGCAAAAGGCAAGATTTTGTTCTTCACTGTGGCTGAATAGAACTCCATTGTGTCTATCTATATGCCATGTTTTCCTTACTCACTGGCTGATGCGCTTTTTGAGATGTATACACACCATATATATAAATTAGTCTGTTCTCATGTCGTTGTGAAGTAGCTCTTCTAACATAGGGTACAGTGTCTTCAGGATTAAACGGATTCCTCAGAGAAGGAATCAAACAAATGGATCTGTCATCAATAATTGCAATTTGTACAGTAAGTAATTTTTAGTGAGATATATAAGAAATTAGAAAATTTCAGGAACAGAATGTCATCTTTTCTTAAAGTAAATCTGGCTTCTCACCTTTGCCTCTGCCCTTCTGCAAAACAGAAAGAAAGCTGATTTTGTGGTCAGACACGTGGATTGTAACATTGCTGTCTGGCAAACCTTGAGCATCCCTCCCAGTCTCAGTTCCTTACCACTAAAGATGCGATGGATGACATCAGCTATCAGGATCGCTGTGAAGGTTAAATACCACTGCGCATGCAAAATGTCCAGTTGAGGGAACATGTACCTAGCTCACAGGAGTTGCACTGCCAGTGTTACTACATGACTTTTCAATGTGATTGTAGGGCGGAGGTGGCGGTGGTCACAACGGTTTTAACATTCATGGGAAAATACTTTTGTCTCAGACCTATGCACTCAAACTAGACTTATTACAATTTCCATTAAGATTTGTAACTGGAAGAGATGATAGTGGTCCTGTAATATTCTTTTCTACCTGAAGCAGCAGTTCCCTGTGATATGACAATGCCTGTCAAATGGACATGCAGCAAGGCTTTCCATCCTGAACGTGAATCAAAGCTCTCTATTCCCAGGAGCGCACAATCTAGCAGCAGAGACCTTTCTTACCAGAAATCTGTCCTTAGACAGAGCAGCCTTCTCTCTCCCTGATGTTTCTATCCATTAGTCCCAGTTTTGGACCCCTGGGGTCAAGCAAAATGAATCTAATCACTCTTCTTCATGACAGCCTTTTAGATATTTGAGCAAAGTGATCCTATCCCCCCCAGAGCATTTTCTTCTCCAAACTATACATCCTTAAATCCTCTCTCCACCTGACTCACTCTGTGATCTTCCATATCTTGAATGTCTATGTGACATTCAAGGACTGAAATTTGTTTCTAAAAAAAAAAAAGAGAGAGATAGAAAGGGACAGTGAAAGAAAAGAGAAAATCTATTTTATTTAGTTTTGCATGTTGCTCCGGACACTCCGTTGCGTTCATAGTACTGATGTTTGAACCCATGACCTCACATATGCCAGGCAAGCACCATAACTGCTGAACGCCATTCCAGCCCAGGACTGAAAAGTTTAAGAGAGACTATAACCAAGTGCAGAAGTCATGGGGCCACCTGTGTGTGGCACTATGTGTTTACCAATGCAGTTCAGTATGTCCAGATTTTTTTGTAGTAAAAAATATCAAGTATATGATTCAGTAAAATACTCAGAACTGTGAAGTGTGTGCACGTATTTAAGCACACGTTCCCCTCTTTTTCTTCCCTTCAAGAAAAGATGCTTGTCAATAGTTTCTGCCTCATGTTTACATTATGAGAATTAAATGAATTGACATATAAACTACTTAGGACTATGCCTGTCCCATGTAAGCACTGAATGAATTCAAGCTGTTATTCTTGTTTTACCCTCAAATGTACTAATACAGTCTGTTTTCCAGGGACTATGATAGGTTCTGGGGACACAGTGATACATAAAATGTGGCCCCTGTATTTAAGCAATGAGCCTTGGAAGAAAATATTTGAAAACGACAGGTCAAATACTGCATTAGAGATAAGCACAGGATGTAGAGAATGCAAAGGGAGGATTTTAAGTCCACACTGATGGTTGAAGCAGAGAAGGGAAGGAGTTTCCGGAAAATATTCCTAGAGGATCAGACACATGGAACTTTTGAAGAAGAGGCTTGAATTAGCCAAAGCTCAAGCAGGGGAGCAGTATGCAATAAGGGGGATGCTACAGCATGTGGACATTTGGGGACCTACAGGGTTTGATAGATTTCCATGCATTTGACTTCAGGAAATAGATGCATTATGAGATGTGAAATGTCCACAATACAAGAAGTTATCTCATCAGACTGAGTGCTTGTCAATTTCCGTTTCAGAAATACAAGGGAATCCTGGAACAAGGAAGAGATGGGTAGGGACCAAGCTCCACAAGGTCCAGCCCTGTGAATGTGGGCACACAGCTGCTCATGGAGCATTGCAATTTCTCCATCAACAAATGCGTGGAATGAACTTAAGGTGCTGTTGCTCTCATCTATTTGCTACATGATATTTAAGACAGACGTGGACCAAGCAAAACATATCAGCTTTTTGGAAGCCACATTGTTAATAAAAGGAAAGTCAAAGATATTCATCATGAAAAAGCAGTTACTGGAGCTAGGCGGGAGGATGTGGGGTAGGGTTAAGAGATGAAGGAATGTTATTCTTGGCTGCCTCTCTGCTTTGAAATGATACCTCCTTTCAAGTCAGGGTGCGGCAAATGATTCTTTCTTCTTCTTCTTCTTCTATTTCTTCTACAAGAATCTTTTACAAATATGCAAACGTTTAGCTTAAAAAATAGTCTCACTTCATTTTATATATCTGTGACATCCAAAACAATTTTATCTGATGATTATTTTGTAGCTCATCTTGCAATGTTTGCTTCTGTGACTCATCTGACTTAAAGAAATCAGACAGTCTGGGTGCATCTCCCCCTTCTGTTGGTTGATGTAAGCAGAGTTAAAGGAGCAGAGCATTTCAGAATGTAAATACACATGGTAAATTTTGCTTCTCTTGATAAACATTCCTTAGTCAATCAACGATTGCTAGTACTAAAGACTGAATGATGACTCTATGCCACAGAGTGGAGAACTAGTAATTCAATTTGGGCCAATTAATGGATTCTGCTTTTACTCTATTTTCCCTTTATGTCCTAGACCAAAACCTCTTTTGAGGAGCTGATGTAACACATGTGTTTTCCCCCATTTTCTTCTGTTTCCATCCCTCTTCCACGATTTCTTCTTCCAAAATCCTCTGTGGCACTGAAGACCAGATGACATTTATGGAATACCTACTGTGTGACTGTGGACTTGAGATACAGCAATGATGTATCAATAATTATTGGCCTATGGACATCTCTCGCAGAGAGATGGGGTGAGACATACATCAGAGGGAACTATATACCGAGGCAAGATCCAATTACAGGCAAGACTCTCTTTGGGAGGGAAAAGGGTCAGGGCATATTTTTCAGAAATGTATGATCCCTTACTTAGCTCAGTTCTGAGAGATAAAAGACAATGAGGGATAGGAAGGAGAACAGGGAAAAACACTCACCGAGCGTTTGCTGTATGCCAAGCATTGAGAATTATTACCTCTGACTCACAGCAACTCTCAGAAGCAAGTACAGGTGATGTTTCCATTTTAAAGAACAGGAAACTGAAGGCTCACGGAGGAAAATGATTTGTTCATGGCAAGACAGGAGTTTAACGAGGGCTCAGACTTGCGTACTCAATTTTCTAAGCCTAGGTTCTCAGAAAAGAGATACTCTTGAACAATGGTAGAGACATTTTAGGTAAGAAATAGAAGGTGATAGTATCTGGATGCCATGAACAACCGAAAGTCATTGGCAAGTGGCCCTTCATGGCAATGTTAGTGGACCCTTGTGTCTTCTACCCTGCGTTCTGGGGTCACCTGAATGTTTCTGGGTGTCCCTGGTAATTATCATTGTATCACATCCTACTTTCCTTGTGTCTCAGGGCAGAACTCCAATAGATATGGAATCTATATTAGTGCCTTCTTTGGACATAGTTTTGAAAGCTCATCACTGCCATGTTCATAATCAATAATCATAAACTTTTTAGAAGGGAAAAAGGCAAATTAAATAACTTTGGATAAGCTTCTTCATTTTAGACAAGAAGAAATAGCTCTGAGAATAGAGCAGGCAGTTCAAAGCCCAGAACTCACATCTTCTACCCTTGACACGAGTGCCTTCTATTTTAATTTGTTAAGCATCTTGCGACCCAAGAGGATGGTGAGAGCTCCTTAGTGCCCAAATGGCTTCCTAAGGCTGCAGGTTTGGGAACCAAACTTCCCGTACGCTCCTACAGACACAGCTGGTCATACTCCAACTTTCCGCAGGTCAATACTGCACAACTCTATCTACCCAATTGCCTGAGCCAGCTTCATGAAAGTGATCCCTGACATCTTTCTCTCTGTGACTTGCTGTAAATAAGCCCGATGTAAAGTTCGGATGCTAGTTCCAGAACACGCCCAGGACTTGTCTTCTCTGTGGCCACTCCTTCGCCCATTTCTCTGGGTCAAGTCCCCATGCATCCAGTCCAGCTCTCTTCCACCTGCAAACATATAGCTCTTTGTCAACAACTACAACTAGATAATTCCTGCTTAAAAGGGCAGTGTCTGCAACAAAAGAACAATGACGACAAATCATTCAGTAACTGCCCATTGCATTTGGATACAATTCAGGATTCCTTTCTTACTAGTCCACTGAACTCCCCATTGTGAGTCTTCCCATGGTTTCCCAAAGTTCATTAATCATCAGTCCTATAGATTCTTTTTTAGGTTCTCGAATGCTCCAAATCCCATTTTGCCTCAAAACTTTTGCATAGCCTATTACTTGTACATGGAATTTCTGTCCATATGCACATCCGAACCCCTCCTCATGTTTTTTATTTGTTTTTTTAAAGAGAGAGGAACAGTGAGTGAGAGAGAAACAGAGAGAAAGAGAGAGAGAGAGAGAGAGAGAGAGAGAGAAAATCAATTTTATTTAGACTTTCATGTGGCCTTTGTTGCTCCAACACTTCTTTGTGTACATGGTGCTGGGGTTTGAACTCATATACTTGCACATGCCAGGCGAGCACCATAAATGCTGAGCCATCACTTCAGCCCACCTCCTCATGTTTTAATTTCCATATTTAATAAGTACCTTAAAGGGCTTCACTCTCTTTATCACCTCATCCATATAAGTTGTGTGCTCAGTTATATTCTCTTGTAATCTTTGCACAATGAAATGACAATTATTCATTGATTAATCAATTACTTGTTTTTCCTTGAGTAAAATATTTAATTCCACAAGTTTTTCCATCCTCACCTATAAAATGGCATAAAACTGTGTAGATTAGTAGTGATTTGAATAAAAACATTTAGGCACTCAATGAGTAACAATTTAAAATATTAGGTTGTGGGTATAGTTCAGTGATAGAGTTTTTGCCTAGCTTGAATGAGAACCCGGGCTCAATCCTCAGAAGCACACACACAAAAATTATTCGTTAATGCTACACATAGCTCAGAACAATAATCTGTAAACTGGGGAATCAATCACGAGTTAAGTCTCAGAACTAAGGTGATTATTAACCAGACTTGAGAGACTTTTCTGGAATATTACTTTCAAAAAGAAAGCTCTTGAACTGCCCGTGTATAAAAGTACACTGGCTTTGGTGCACCATGTAAGGAAATACCTCTATCAGCCCTTGGCCACTAAAAAAGCATTTGGATAGGGAGAGGGAAATAAACACAGCGACTAGATTGACACTGAAATGCTCAGCTTATGCTGGGCAAGTTTGAGTATTGTAAGTTGGGGATATTCAAGAAGAAAATTTTCTTGAAAAAGCTTCTCTGTTGGATAAGGATGATTTCTGCCCTCCCCTTCCCAGTACTGATAGTTAAAGTTCATGAAATTGGTACACAGAGTTTTCTTAAATCCGGTTGTCCAAATTGTAGACTATTTGCAAAGCAAGCCAGTATCAATGTTGAATACATTTCCAATGGTTCTCCTGGAGAGAAAACACATTTAAATGTGCCTATTCACCAGTTTGAAAAAGAATGTGAATGTATGCACACGGGAACATTGAAATAGCCTTCTGTGAGGTGTTTCAATAAGCCGGTCTCTCAGTTCATACGGCAAAAAAGCTGGAATCAAAAAGTAGAATTGTCATTATGTATACCTGTACACTTCATTTTAGGAAATTTATATAGTCTAGGAGATTTGTCTGCATACCATCATTTTGGAAATTTGATTATGTTTAAAAGTGATAAAGGAAGTAGCTCTTTTAACTAGCTTCTGAATGAAACCTTCGGTAAATCAAAGAAACATTTTGTAATGTGAATAATTGGCATCATTAAATTCATTTTGTAAGCAAGGGACACTTGCGCCTTGTTTGGATTCAAGCAGATGATCCATCTGCTTTTGGTTTGGGGACTCATTCATTCAGTTAGCATTATTCATGCATTTATTATTCATGCATTTCTTTTACAAATATTTACCAAGAGCCTACCATATGCCCGGCACTGTGTTAGACGCTCGAGTTACAGGAGTAAAAAAGAGAGAATATGTATTTTGCCCTCCAGAAGCTTGTATCCTAGTGGGGCAAGACAACAAATAAAAATAAACAAATAGAAATACGGAACACAATTTTTAGCAGGTACAAGCAATCTTGACAAGAAGAAAGCAGTCTAAGTGGATAGAGAATGAAGGTCAGAAGCAGATTGAGATGTTAAAGGGGTTTTCTGCCTTTGTTAAACAGGCAAAATTGAGGGGTAGGCCATGAAAAAGATTAGAGAGGGTGTTGGCCAAGGAATCAGAAATGTGGATCCAGAGCACCCTCGTGTTTGAACAGTAGCACAAAGGTCAGTGGGTCTTGAGTGGCAATGCGGAGACAGACTGGTAGAAGAGGGCAGCTTATGAAACACCTTCTAGGATGCAGGAAGGAGGTGTGTGTGAGGCCCCTGCTCTGAGCACCTCTAGACCCAGGGAATGCTTGGCCCTTCAAATCCACTCATTTCTTCTCACATGGAATGGGATGGCTTCCAAGTAGATCAACATGCTTATATTATCTTCCTGCTACCTTCCTTCTTCCAGTCTTCCCTTCTCTGGTTCCATTACTTTCTTCCCTTTCACTCTTCCTTCTTTTCACCTTTTTGAATCAACCCCCTGCAGGTTGGAATCCCAGCTCCCCCACTTGTATTAGACTGGAGAGTGCATATAATCGAGAGCTCATCTCAATTCTGTTATTTAGAAAATAACGACTTTGAAGGAATGTTGGGGTATTAATAGCTTTATATATATAAAGGTTTCTGGAATATAAAGAGGGCTGAATAAAAGCTAGTGGTTATTATATCACATTATTATTTCTGCTTGCCCTTTTCCCTTCCAACTTGAACTTTGATGTAATGCAAGGACCTAGTTACAATGATCTGATTTGGGGCTGAATTATCTTCTGATTGTCTGTTTCTAGTGATCTAGAGAAATATATCCAGGACTAAAGGATACAACACATGAGGCCTGAAACTTCAAGATGGCTCAGAAAGGAGGGATGATGGGAACTGGCTTCTGCCCGTTTGAGACTATGTTAGTGACTCCTACAATTCACCTGTCTCTGTAGCCACACTCTTTTCCACGCAGCTCTGAAGCTTCCCTGCTGGAAAATCAGATTCTGTTTCTCCGCACTGTGACTCTCCATCTGGCCACTTGCCTTGCTTTGGCCAACAGAAGAAGTCAGAAGGCATAGTTTCCAGTGCTGTGCCTAAGACTCAAGGGACTGAGTATGTTGTCACATGACCTATTGTGCAGTTTCCATCACCATAAGAACAGGCACAAACTAGCCCCAGGAGGAGGAAGTGAATCTGAGAAATATAGGAGAATAAAACTGAATCTCCCAGCACAGCCCAGTCTAGACCAGGCACTGCAGCCAACTGGCAGATCCATGAAAGTAGACAAGTGTACTTCTAAGCCACGGAGTGCTCAGATCTTTCATAACAGAATAGTAGTGTGTTGGTATTTGGACCAACATACCAGTTTGAATCCTCTCAAACATAAGTATTAGTTCATTCAGAAATATTTATTGGACTTCTGTGTTTGATATGTCCTGCATTGAACTAGGTACTGAAATGCAAATATATTTGAGGAGGGTACCACCCTCCCTTAGTGGAACATAGAGTGTAGGTGACAAATGTCACTGATTAATTTGAAAAGCATGTGATTCAGACAAGGGTTGCCTGGAGTCAGGGCTTCACCTGAGACCAGCAACTAATTGCTCCTAGTGGCAGAAAGGGAACTTGCATTTCTGAGATGCTTTGACTTTATGGAATAGGAAGCTTTTCAATTTCAGCCCTGGAAGGATCCTCTTCAGAACTCACCTTAGGTAAGCTCTCATTACAAGTAGGGGACCTGCGACTCAGAGAAAAGAGAATAACTTACCCAAGGTGAGTTTGTGACCTAAGACATGAACTCAGGGCTCTTCCCAAGAGAGGTCCATCTAATACTATATGACCCAAACAAGCCTTAGAATGTAAGTAAATTTTGAACTGCCAACATATTCTTGACCCAAAATTTTATTACTAAGCACATTTACGATAATATTAATATCCACATTTATTGTAATTCAAAATTATAGCCCAACTCCTTTCTTGCTGAGGTCATTTAAGATGTAAAATTCAGATCTCAAAATTAATAATAGGTATTGATTTTTTGTTCATTGAGCCTGTTTGTAGTACAGCACATATTGATTTAGTTATGTAAGGACATTGACTCTCTACAACCACCAAAGCCCAAATATTAATTCCCATTTTAGAGATTTTGAAACCGTATTACCATGGAAATAAAAGTATTACCCCAAGTCATGCAACCTGGCAGAATCAGGAATCAGACTCAGATCAAAGGTGTGTGTTCTTCCTGCTTTATGTCTAAGTATCCCTCTGTATTGAAGTGTCCAGCAGGAGGGTTGATTCAGAACCGGTATTCACAGTCATCTTTCTCAATGTTCTTTCTGCCTGGGGAAGGCACAGATGGAGTCCACTGCGGTCTGAGGAAACCCATTCCCTGTTTGGATCTTGCCTCATTTTCTTCCAACATTTACAAAGGATGCCTCTGGAGTAGGAAGTTTGGAGATGACCTAAGACTGGTGCTTTTAAGTAGAAACAGGGGACTACCTCAACAGGGTCTGGCTATCTTCAGAGTCTGAGCAGAGGTGCATCAAAGGAATGGGAGCCTGGTTACTTTGATGAGGAAACTGACAGGAAATTATCAGACTCGTGCTGACAAGGACAAAGACAAGAAAATGCTCATTTGGGTCTCATTCCTGTCTGCATTGGAGCAGGCAGGAAGCGGAAGGGATTGTTTTGCCCTGGCTCCAGAGCAACCCCTGAACCATGGTTTCCTCCTTTGAAGAACAAGGTGGAGGAAAGGTGAGGCAAACTTAAGACAAACACCCAAACTTTAGGCTGCCTGGCTAAACTGAGTCTTTCAATTTAGGCTGAGAGTGAGTTCTCTTTTTTTCCGCCTATCCTTTTCTTTTCCTTTTTAAACTATAACCATTCAATACTCCACCCAAGTGCTTGATATGGATTTCTAGACAGATCCTAACATAGTCATAAAAATCCCCTCTGAAATGCGCACTTTGTACTGTGTCTATGTGTAGGTGTGTTTAAAATGTCACGAACTGGAATGCCTAACTCTAGTTCCCAGGAATTAATCACTTAGAAGAGTGAAAGGGGAAATTAACTTGCTTTAACACTTAGAAGACTCCAAGCAGTTGCCAAAATAGAATTTGCTGAATAGAACTATGGTTATCTTTCTTTAAGAACTAGACTTTTTTTTTCTTTTTCCTTCATACTTTTTTTTCTCTTTAAAACTTCCTTGCAAATATTTCCTCTTGGGGTTTAGCTGCAGGTCACAGGTACTCTGAGAATAACAGTGTGAACAAAAATCATTTTGCCTTTTTATTTTGGGTTACATTTCAATGATAGTTTTTAGCAAATCCATACAATTATTACTACTTTTCAATTGTAGAACATGTAAATCACCCAGCGAGGTCCTTCATGTCCCATTTTTCAGTCAATTCCTGCCTAAACCCTTAGCCTCCTACACAGAATATCTGCTTTCTATCTTTAGAAGTTTGCCTTTTCTAGACATTTCATATAAATGGAATTTTACAATGTATGATTTTGCATCTGGTTTTTCGCATATGGTTTTGAAGTTCATTCTGACATAACAATCATCAATATTCTTTCCTCTTCATTGCCAAATAATAGTCCATCAGATAGATATGACTCTTTCTGTTTGTCCACTCGTGGGTTTTTGTATTGTTTCTAGATTTTGGCAACTGTGAATATTATGTCCTTGTGTGGACATGTTTTTAGTTCTCTTGAAATTCTAAGCATAGAATTGGTAGATTGTGTAAAGAACTATTAACTGCAGCTGTATACTAGATTCCCCTGATTCAAGCGTATAATGTCAGTGCAAACCTACCAAACAATTTTTAACTTACTTTTTAAAATTTGCTGATTTCATTCATGAAATGGATGGGCTAAAAAAAAAAAAACAACAACTGGTGTCATCTGATGAATTCTGAACAGAAAGCAGAGTATAATTTCCAGTTAATGTCAGATCACAATGACCAGGCTCATCCTTAAGTGTGTTCCAAACTGGAGCTAAGGAAACGTTCTTCATCATTAAGTGGTGTCCTAACCATTACAGAACAGAGGATCTTTGCAATATGCAAAAACAATGGCTGCTTTTTTCCCATTATATCCATGTGGAAAAGATGGAAAACTCCAAGCAACAATTTGTAGTCAAACAAGAGCAAAATTTGAGTATCTGAGGGAGTCTGACCCTCTTCCCTTCTCTCCAGCATCAATGGCAAGATCTTAGTAAGCTTTCACCTCTATGATTCACTAGAGTGGAGATTTTCAGAGTAACATGTGATTTACAGCAGATGGCAATGGTCCATGAAAGAGCAGGGCCAAAGAGATCAACAGAAAAATCAAGGAAGAGCTGTGGAAAGGTTCAGATCCAGAACCTGCAAGAGCTGGTAAAAGCTGGATGGCATCACAGTCAGGCGCCCCCAGCAGCACTCCCTGGTCTCCCACAGAGCAAGTGTGGCCCAGAGGCCTGTTATCTTGGACATCTATAGAGGTGCCCTTGGGGGAAGCAAAGGGGTGAGGGAACTGGGTTGCTGGACATTTAACGTCCTCCTGGAAGGCATGGGCAATTTAAAGGTCAGGTCCACAAAGTGAGGAAAGCATCCTTTCCCTAGTACAGGAGGTGGACAGCAGGTAGGCAGCTACTGACACAAGAAGCCTGGAGTCTCCAAGAAAATCAGGGGCCCGAGGGCAGGCGCTAGGGCAGCCTCGCCTGGTCCCCCCTGGCGGTGCACTCTTTGAGCGGAATGGTAACCCGGGCAGCTCTGCACACGGGACCCCGGTGGAAAGAGCAGGAGGGAGGGTTTACCAGCTTCTTTTCTCCCCTGGCTCTCCAGTCTCCTCCCCTGAGTCCTCTGCTTGTTTTCTTTTCCTCTCTGGGCCTCTTTCCCCACGAACTCCTGTGTTTCTCTCCTATCTTTATGCTTTTTCCGACTGCTTCACTCCAGCGGCCAGCTTTCCCTTGCGTCCCTTCTTTTTCGCGGATCTGCCACTCCTACATTCCCAGCCTCTTCCCCGATCCTCACAGCGATTCCTTTTACCCTTTACACTTTTGCATCTCCACCTACCCTCCAGCTCTCCTCTCTCCGCCAGCTCCCTCCCTGGAAACTTGTCTTAAACAGGGATCCGCTGGTAGGCACAATTGTTCCGCGGACGGAGTCGGGTCCCCACACCGCTCGTGGTACCTCGGGAGTCCCGCCGCGCCCAGTCCCTTGAGTAGTAGCAAGACCCTGACCCTCCAGCCCTTTCTCCCTTTGACTCGGCGAAGGAGGGCTGGAAGCGGGATCCGGTCTTCCTCTCTGCAGCCGGCCCCACTAGGTGCGGGGTAAACGGAGGAACCTAGGGGAGGATGCGGGCAGTTCGCCCCATAGACCCTCCCTCCTGCAGAATCGCACGCTCCGTACTCCACCTTTCTTGGCCGGTCTGTGGGAACTGGTGGTGGAGGCAACAAGTGACAACCGGTGGGGGGACTGGTAACCTTCTGGAGAAAGGATCCAGGAACTATCCGGTGGGGGAGGAGGGTTAATCCTAGGAAAGCGCTTTCTGCATCCCCCTTCAGAGTCATTACGTGCAGGGGAGTAGACAACTGGGAGAGAATAGCTTTTTCTAAAGTCCAAAGACCCCTTCCCCTTGGCTTAACCAGCCGCACCACCAGCGGAGTTTGCTAGGGATGGCTGGGGGTGGGTGGGTGAGGGGTGAGCTCTGGGAAAGAGCCACCAAACAGGAGGGATTTTCTGAGGATGGGATGATAGAGTGAGAAAGAATAGAATGCTCTCCCTAATTCCTGACAGCCTTCCCCACTTGGGCGATGCCTTCCTCCAACCCACCATCAGGCGGGCCAGGCGAGGACCCAACCTGACCAGCTGGAGCGGATTTTGGAGGAGGAAAATGGGGGCTCCCAACCCCTCTCCAGCTTCCCTCCGTCGCCCTCCCTGATTGGCTGTGCCTCCCCGAGCCCAACTTCAGTCGTTCCAGACCCGGTTAGAGCCCCGAGGGAGTCAGATCGCCGTGACCCGGGCGGGAGGGGCGGCCGCAGATCCAGGGGTTGGCATCTCTCGGGTCCCTGGGGGAGGGGCGCGGACAGGGTCGGCCCCCGCTGCCTCGGCGGGGCCCGGCTCCCGGCGTCTCGCAGCCTCCGCTGCTCTCCGCCCCCCGCCCTTTCCTTCCCAGCGGCGGCCTCCCTCCTCCTCCTCCCCCCTACCCGCCCGCCCGCCTGCCCGCCACCTCCCCCCGGTTTCTCATTCCTGCCACTAGCGCGCTCGGCGGCTCATTCCGCGGCCGCCGCCAGCTGAGGGGAGCGTCGCGGGCAGAGGAGCAGATGCCGCGGGGGCCGCTCTCAGCCGCCGCCGACTTGTGAATGGGACCCGGACTGGGGCTGACACCGCTGCGCTCGCCCTGCACCGGAGATCGACAGCCGGAGGTCGCGTCCACCCGCAAGGGCCCCAGGTGAGGCGCTCCGCCAGTCCCTTCCTTTCGCCTGGACGGGGCTTCTTGGAGTGGGGGATGTCTTCTGGAGGAGACTGTCTAGGGAGGGGGCAGACTGGCGGCTGACCTGAGAAGGTTTCGCTAATGCTAAACCGAAGATGGAGGGGTGGGGGTGTGTAAAAGATTTGTTTAAAAATCAGAAAAGGAGAAGGGCGCCAGCTGTGGGCGCCCGCAGCGCAGGGGGCAGCGGAGCCAGATGTGCGCTCCTCCACTCTTCCCGGCACCGTCCTCGGGGTCTGTGCGGAAGCCGCTGCACAGGGGCTTTGGACCCGGCTAGGGCAAGGGACTGCAGTGCTGAGCTTCGGACACGCCAACTGCCCTCGGTCCTGTCTCTGGGGAAAGTCGCCCCCAGTGCTGTGCCCGCCCGCCCTCGCTACGCCTCTTTCTGAAAGCGGCAACCTGAAGACCGCTCTCTGAGGGGTTCCTACCCGGTCTTCCCCCCTCTCCTCGGAGCGATCCTCAGTCCCTCGGGTGGAGACTGCTGGGGAAGCCCAGAAAAAAAGAAGGAGCCAAGCTTGGAGCGATGATTCCCCGCACTTTAATAGCGTGGGGTTGGGTCCGCTGACTGCGGTTCTGGGGTTGCCGACTGCGGCGCGCGCTCCAGCCCTGAAGCCCAAGTCTCTTCGGGAGCTCAGGCAGCGGTTCCTAAAGTCCCGACAGCGCAGGGGTAGGTTTGAGAGAGGATGAGACTAAGGCTGGGCTCGAGCTTGGGACTGGAAAAACCTCCCAGGATTTACTAACGTTAACTTTGCGAATGAAAGCTTCCCCCAAGCCTGCGCCTCCTCTGGAGCGCGCCAAGCCTCTCCAGCTCCCAGCACGCACGGCCTCTCTGCGCTTTGCCCCCAGAATGGGAGCCAGGAGGTAGGAGGCTCAGAGAAGCCCGAAGGAAGAGGATGGCGGCGAGGAAAGCGCCTTTTCCCCTCTTCCTAAACCTGACGATTATAAGGAGGGTCGCCTCACACTGGAGAGCGAGTCCCTTGAGATAGTGGGGTCCAAGAGGCCCAAGGGTCCTTCTTCCTTCTTTCTTTCTTGCCAAGGCCCTGCTTTTCCCGGTGCTGCACGCTCCTGGCTCTCCTGGGTGAAAGGTTTTCTAGATGTTAGAAGAAGCCCTGTTGCTTTTGCTGATAATGCAGCAGGAATTTCATGGGCAATTGCATTGCTATGAAGACGTTGCATCTTTTAATTATTTAATAATGCTATTTCCGCAAGACGAGGGGTCGTTCCTTAAGACGTGGGAATGGGGGGGGGGGTTGTTCCTGGAACACTGCTGCATGGAGAGAGAGATTTGCCAAAAAGTCTTCCTTTCCATTACCTCCTAAAGAAATCTTGTTCAGATGCCTCTGAAATCTTTTCTTGTTTTTTTCCCTGATCTTCCTGTTGGTTAAAATGAGGCAGTGAGTAAGTTTTCGGTTTGATCACAGGGAGGCAACCATAATTAATCTGGCTAGAGGATAGATCAATTTCCTTATCACTTGGACTTGCAGCAGACATCGATGGTTTCGTGGGGTGTCTGGATTTCCTGGGGATGGGGATGCAGATGTGTTCTCAGGAGCGAGGATTCTTTAGCATAGGATCAGCATGTTTGCCAGACTGGGCTCTGAGCTCCTGAGTCTTATAGAGTCTTGTAAAGTGGGAGAGGAAAACAGAAGGGACTGACCTTCATTTCATTAATCTTGGAATTGTTTTTACAAATAGAAAGGTTCAGAGGTGGAAACATAAAAGTCACAGCCCAACCCCAGCTGCAGGGAGTCTGGTCTTCTTTCAGTAGAACAAAGGAATAAAAGTTGCAAAACAAAGGGACATAGTTGTGGCCACTACCAGAGGGACTCTGAAGCTACAGTCACCTTAAGTTTCTTAAATGTAAGCTCTGATTTCAAGTTTAAGAGTTGGCCAGTAGGCCCTGGAATTCCACCTTCCATACAAAACTGAAATCCTGCCTAGTACAAAGGAATGTGAGTAGTTTTCAGTAGAGGCCAGGCAAAGGCATGGGAAGGCCAGGAAACTTTGCCTGAGTGAGAATGAGCTTTACATCTTGCTTTTCTGAAGCATTACAAACTAATGCATTAAAAATGTCCTGGAGCCATACTTTATTGTTAATAATAATTATTGCTGTCATTATTTTAGTTGTTATTTCAGAGTCTGAATACATTGGTCCATTTATTATATTGTTTGAAAAAAGAAACCACCCTGCCCACCCCTGTGGGAGGAAATGAAAAAATGTACAGAAAGGACTGAAATGGGATAATCTAGTGAGGCCTAGACATGTAGACTTATTCAAACTGGGTTTATGGCATACTAGAAAAATAGGCTTTTAAAATAGTTCTAATTGAAGCAGTGGACTATCTTGATAGCACTTCAGGACTTTCATTATGTTCAGCATTCTTATCAGAACAGCAGACAGTAAAATTACTAGAAACCTAAATTCTGTTTTCAATTAAGATGCAATCTTTTGTTAATTTGAAAAAAAAATCAAAGTTACAGCTGTATCCTTTTATGACCCAGAACTTTTATGTCCCTTTTACTGTGGTGGCTCCAAATGTGTATGCTTGATTTTTTATTTGTGGGAGAAGGGGTCAGACTTGGAGAACCGTGTCATGATTTGGGGGAATACGGATCAATTTCATGCTCTTTTAATGCACATGTCTTCATAATTCATGGTTTTTCTCTCACTTTGAATAGAATTACATGGCTGCTTTGTAAAGATTTTGCTTTGGGGACCCTCATATGGGAAATGCCATGACTTTGACCTTATGGCCTGACTTACAGTGCCAACACTACACTCCCATGAACATGGTGTGTCTTGGAATCTTGCCTGTGAATTAATGCCAGTGACTTTGTAGCTCTTAGTTCACATAAACTTGGATCTTTTATATTCAAACCTATTTTTCAGAACCACCTAAACAAGATCTGCAAATATGATTTTAGCCTTTATTCTCAATTCATATGTGTAGCTATCTGTTTGAGAAATATGCTAGTTTTGAGTTTTTTCAATACTGATGTTTTGCACCTTGAACAGAGGCATACCTGATCTAGTGGTAATATTAATATTAATAATAGTAATAATAATAATCGGTGTTCTATAGAGTTGAAAGTGGGTAGTGAAACTTTTCCTTGAACAACCAAATAGAATGGCTATGCATTCCCACGAATTTTTTTCTCTAGAAGATTTAAGCACCCTTTATTCTAGACAGTGATTTAAGGGGTTGAAATGTGGATGATTTTTTTTCCCTTACAAAATAAGATGCTTCATAAAAAGTTAACTAATTTGCGAAGAACTCCCAATCTTTAGTTACCCAGAATTGTGAGTTGTCAGCCTTTCCAATTCAAAGTTAATGCCTCTGAAATCCATATATATATTTGATCTATATAAATGTGTGGTTTAATTGCGGGGAGGGGGAGGAAATCAACAGGTCTGTTAAAAAGAGAAACTAAAGCTGGAGAAAGTTGGACCCTTCCTAAGGGAACAGTAGGAGTAGGAGTAAGCTGTACCATGAGGATTACTGTGACAGCCATCCCCAGCCTCCTCTACGAACAGGAAGGACTAAAGAAAACACTCGAGGAGGATAATTAAACATCTTTCTGCTGTAATTTTTCCCTGACATCGAGAGCCTTGTGCATCTCTGGAAATGGACTCCTTCGCGGAAGATTGCACTTGTGGCCACTAGAGGGCAATGGCACCCTTCTCCAACTTTCTGCATGGAGTCCATCTGCTTTTGAGGGCACCATGAAAAGCGGTTTTGTTACCACCAGCCTTGTCTGGACCACTCCGGAGAGACCGAATTCAATCTAATTGTGGTTCAGACTCCTGCTCCAGCAGTTGGTCGGGATTAACATCTTTCTAGTGGGCGGATCCCATTACCTTCAGCCTCCTCTTCTCACCTTGGACTTTGCTAGAAAGTTGGGAAACCTTTGAAGTTGAAATTGAGCAGAAGCCAGGGTGGGGGCTGGGCAGCAGGATAAACAAGGTTAGCTCTCACCAAGCTGTGATCTGCGAGGATTTTCTGGATTTTTTTTTCTGGCAGGAAGAGCATCATTTCTGATTCCAAGGGGAGCGGAATGAATAAAGAAGAGATATATTAGTGAGACTGCTGTGATATTATTGCCAACTCGTTCAAGAGGTTTTGAAGACATCTGTAAGACATTTCTAATTTGCAAAAAAACGAATAGCAATTTGATCTTTGGTAAACACTTTGGGTATGGAGTTTTAATATAACAGCAAATGTTTTAGTACTACCTTAAAACCGTTTTGATATACAAAATATAACTTTAACAGAGAGTAAAATTTAATTCAGGCTTGGTCCTGGTGCACTGGCGTTTAATCATTTGATTATTTTTCCCTCCTTTGTGATATGGAAATTATGGCTTATGATTGAATCACATATTTCAGGCTGCACAAATTTATATTTGTTCCTGGTTGATAGTGTCATTATGAAAGTTCAGAAGAATGAAAAACTAATGTTATATTATAATTAAGAGGAAATCTCTATTAAAAAGAAGTACAGTACCATCTTAAGTAGGCACCTATTCATATTTTTTTAAACTTAGCACAGTTGCCTCCCTGGCAATTCAGTAGTAGAGTTTTTGCAGCTCTGAGCGGTGTTGGAAAGATTGGACAGTTGATGAAGACGGAATCAATGCAAATGGATTATGGGAGGGAGTATTAAGTCTCTCAGTGGAAAGTAAGACAAAGTGTTTTGTAAACCAATACTCACTTACCACCCGGACAGTTTATTTAACTTAAAAAATAGAAGACAATTTTCTATTCTAAATGCTTGTGAATAATGCTTCTTTATTGGAACTGGGGGCAAACTTCACTGTTATTTTGTTTAGTTGGTCATCACACACAAGCAGAGTTATGGGACTCTTATTGAGATAAAGCATCGTTCTCACAGTTGTATGCTCAGGTAGGAAATCTGGTACATTAGGATTATTATAAGTTATTATTATTATAAGTGAGATAGGAGTGGGAGAGAGAAGAGAAGAAAAAAAGAGATACGAGAGAGATGAATGTTCTTTCTCATGGCAGACCAATTACAGATCTCTGTGTCTCCCTCTTTCTTTCCTCTGTCTCTCAGAATCCTCATGGAGGGCATCTGGTATGTTAAATCTAGGAATTTGCTTGAAAGAACTTTACAGGCTGCAGTGAACAGTGGCCAGAGGCTTACCTTGTGCCTTCTGTGACTGAATGTTTCTCAGTTTTCCTAATTGCTTCAGGTGAAGAAAACCCATTACTTCCCCCATCAAACCCTGTGGTCCTCCTTGTTTTCCAAAAATCCTCCTGACATAGCCCTCTGAACTGGAAAGATGTTCACAAATGAAGGTTATCTCTGCACACTGAGTTCTTTTGGAGAAAATGGTGTGAGGCCTGGCTCTGTCACATAGAGACCTACAGAGCTGTCTTCTAAGCCTTCATTAGGATCCATCAGTGAAAGCGAACATCAAGAACTCAGAATGGGTGCTTGCTATCAATGCTGTGTTATTCCTTATCAGAATAGGCTACGAAGACAACAGGGTCCTCCAGCATTACTGGGTGCTCAGACCCACCGTGGATCTTTGGGAATGTTGTCCCCATGCATTATCCTGGAATGCTCAATCTGATTCCCATCATCCTTGAACTGTTTATTCAGACTTGGAGACAGCATTGCCCAGCACCAGGATTGGGATGAGGGGGAGCCAGTAAGACTGAACAGGGTTAGCTCCTGTCTATTGAAAATTGGTAATTTTTCTCATCATGGATTTTTCCCCCACTTATCTTGATTTTCAAAATGTAGCATTAATTATTGTTTACCTTTATTACTTTGTTTGTTTTTTCTTTTGCATTTCCTTTTAGTTTGCCCCCAAGTAGAGTGTTTCACTTACTGTGAGTTCAAACCTTCCCATCTTTCCAACGCCCTTGCTTACAAAGCAAGTGAGCAAGAATAAACTCCATAAACTAAAACTCAGTCTGAAAAAACAAACAGAACAGACATCATAGTAATGTACATGTCCTAGGATTATTGTAAAAATAAAATCAAAATTTAGTCTAATGTCTAGTTCACAAGGAGCCCTGAGTAACTGCAGAGATCATTTGCCTTTTCCGAAACTGTCCGGGAATCAGTTTCATAGAGTAATGGTGGTAGCTAACAGTTCCTTCTAATAATGAGTAGGCCCTAAGCACTGCTCTGAGCATCTGCTTCAGATCTGGGCCTCTATCAGTTAGAGATGAATTGTTTATCAGTGTCTGCCTTTTCTGAATGATTTCAAAATTTAAGTGATTCATCCCTCTTCCATTTCAAATATTCAAAAGGCCGTCAGGATTTTAGACTTTAGCTAGAATTATTGCTTTGGAAAAGTGCCTGCCTTCTTCCTAACTCTGCAGCCCCCACCCCCTGTTCATTTCATGTACGTGTTGCTGGGGGAAGTTACCCTGAATAATATCTTGCTGGGAATGCTGGCTGAGCACACAGGGTGGAGATAGCCATCTCAGCTCCGCTTTGGTGGAAGAGGGGCTCATTACTATTCCAGACTAGCTTAAGAGATAATTAGTCTCTTGATAAATCGTCTCAATTTCAAGACTGTTCCTGTTTGTTTTTCAGGTAAGTGTAGTTTGGGATTTCAAGGGGTTTGAACAGTGACAATTTTAACTCCTGAAGAGGCCGCAGCTGAAGGAGGCCTAGCCCTGTCTGGTTATTCTGCGCTCTCTAGCAGGCTCCACTGCCCTCTCAGGACCCTTAATGGACTTCCAACTGTTTTCACAGCTAGTGTCACAGCCAGGCTGGGCTTTCCAAGGCTCCTGGCCTTCCAGGTTGTCCTGCTGTTTCCCATCTGTGGCCCACTTCTGGCACCTGTTCCTGCCCCAGGCCTGTATTCCCTCCTTCCTGTGTCTGGCAAGGGAAGGGGATATCTGCCTATATTCATCTGAGAAAGGGAAAGGGAGACAGCCAACCTTTTGAGATCCTACTATGTGCCACATGCTGCACCCAGTTCCTCACTTATTCTATAAAACCAATCCAGGAGGGAGAAGAACTGTCTGTTTTATAAGAGGGACAATGACTCTCAGGGAGGCTCAGGACACTTGTCTATGCCCACAAGGCTAAAAGGATACAGGATTTGCAAGTCTTTTCTGATTCTAGATGCTCAGGTATCTCCTACTGTGTCTGATGCTTATCACATACTCTGACCTTCTCCCTGGCTCTTGGGGACATAGTGGCAGGACAGAAAAGATGAGCTGACTGCTCCATCTTGCACCTCAATGTGATCCCAATCTTTTCCATACCAGGAGCTTCTGAGATCTCCTGGTCTAACTCTCTTCTAAGTAGGTTTGCTTTTTCTAGTAATCCTACAGCACCTTAATTGTGCTGATGACAGCCTGCTAACTACCTCTCAGGGAACCTGTGGGGCGAAAGGTGATTCATTAACTCTAGTCATTAAAATCTTCTATTTAAGGAAAGAGGAGCTAAAATGCCCCTTATATGTGACTTCCCCAGTACTTACATTTTGCCTCCCATCACTGCTTTCCCCTTTTCTGACAGTCCTACAGATATTTGAAAAAGTATCTGATAATATTTAAAACCCAGAATTTACTGAGCACTTAATTTTCGGCACTGTGCTGGAAGGTTCCACGTATGGGACTTAGTATGCACAATGACCCTATGAGCCGCTATGATTACGATCAGCATTTTTTTTTTTTTAAAGAGAGAGGGGCAATGAGAGAGAGAGAGAGAGGGAAAGAGAGAATCAACTTTATTTAGTTTTTCATGTGGATTTTGTTGCTCTGACACTCAGTTGTGTACATGGTGCTTGAGTTTGAACCCAGGTCCTTGCACATGCCAGGCAAGTGCCATAACCATTGAGCCACCACTCCAGCCCCTATGGCCAGCATCTTATAAGGGGTAAAAGCATGCTTTCTCAGTGCCCCATAGCTGGTAATTGACAAAACTGGGATTCAGACCCAGGTCATGTCTGATTACTCTCATAGCTCAGTGCATCACCTAATCTGAGAGTTTCCAGCCCTCCCACCATCCTCACCTCTCATTTGCTTCCACTCCACCTTGTCATCGCCCCTTCAACAAATGGCTATTTCAAGCAGCCTAACCACGGCGAGGGCTGAGAACTTGGAATGAGATGAAGCCATGAGAAGATTCATTGGTTATTCTAGTCAGCTTATAGATGAGGGCCCAGATACTTAGAGAAGAACTATGACTTGCCTGAGATTAATTAGTAACTGAGGGGCCGAGGGAACAGAAGTGAGCTGACCTATTTTCACTATCTATAAGCAAATGTTTGTTTGTGTGTGAGTTCAACTCGAAAACAGTTCTTTCTTTAGCTACTTAAGCGTGAGACCTATATATGAGTCTTTATATGAATCTCTTATTTGGAAGTCCATGGTCAATCCGGTGTCATTGGATGTGCCATTTGATAATATTTTGTAAGATCTACTATTTGACCTTGGTCTTCAGCTCTGTCTTATTTTATAGCCGTCTTTCCTATCTACATTCCAAGTTCTATGGAGAACAAACAGTGGTATCTGAGCAAGTCAGCGTTCCACCATTGTAGCAAAGTATGTGAGATAATCAATTTGTAAAAACAAAAGTTTTATTTTGGATCACAGTTTTAGAGGTTTCATGGAATGATTGGCCTAATGCTTTGGGCTTGTGGAGAGGCAGCACATAGGTGGACCAAAATTGCTCATCATCAGGAAGCAAAAACAGGGAAGAGGAAGACACCAGAGTCCCACAGTCCCCTTCAAGGGCTTAGCCCCCATGATCCAAACACCTCCGACGAGTTCATACTTTCTAAAATTTCTCCCACCTCCAAATAGCACTGCCCTGGAGACCAAATATTCAACACATGGGCCTTTGGGCAATATTCAAGATGTGTACTATAGCAATGTCTTTACCTTGCTGTCCCCAAGACTTCATGCGGTCCTCTGGCAGAGTTTGGTTTGAATTTCTTATCATTACCATAATGACAGGCTCTGAGTTGGGCACACAGAAATGATTAAATCATGAGGACCTTTCCTCCTTGATCTGACAACATTCACAGTATAGAGCATACTAGGTCTGTCTATAAAAATTCTAGGCTGCCTACATTAACTGCTGCAAAGGAATTATTAACAAATTGGGACATAGGAAGGACAAAGTCACATCCAGTTCAGTGATCAATGATGGTTGGAGGATGAAATAACAGAATCCCACTCCTTAAGGTTAGGTGGGACGGTAAGAGGCCACCCAGTCTAGCAGGTACACCCATATTGCTGTTATCTCCTAATAATGGCTGTAATTCCAGTGATGTGGCACTCATTACTCACTAATGCAAACCTTTGGCACATTGGAAATGCTTCCTTAGGTTGATACTGACTGTGTGCCTGCAGGTTATGTTCTTTGATTCAGCCTTCGATGCTGTGCAGAATAGATGTAATTCTCCCTCCATATTATGGCTATTTAGTATTTGCAGTTAGAAAATGTTGACAAATGGGGCCACACTTTCTAGGGTGCCTTCTCCCAGTTTCAACAAGTCCATATCGAATGTCTCATTCATTTTTTTCTCCAGCCTTCCTCACAGGAAAGGACTGCGGACAGAAATCTGGGCAGCTAGAGTCTAGGTTACCAACTCCCTTCTATACACTTCTTTTATGGCAGCCCAAGGCTACATTACATTAGCTTTTATTGCCAGCCACATCACCCAAAGGACTTACGCTCCACAGTTTATTTGTTTATTTGTTTTTCCTTATGTGCTGCTGTTAAGTCACATTTCCTCACCTGTCTCTGTGCACATAAGATGTGATAAGGCACCTTCCCCGAGCGCAGGCTCTGGAGTCCAACTGCTCTGCTTCAGAGCATGGCCTTGCGACTTCGGGGCTGTTAGTTTGTTTCTCGCTGTTTCAGTTCAGATATAAAGCTATGTGTGAGACCATGCAAGGAGGATTAGAGGTGAAATTACTGGGTTATGAGAGCCTTAACCCAATCAGTGACCCTTGATAGGGATTAACTGCGTGGTAACTGTAGGCAGGTGGGGCATGGCTGGAGGAGGTGGGTCAGGGGGCCCCGGATTTCGGGGTGTATATTTGGTGAGCTGAGCTTAGTCTCTTTCTGCTTCCTGGTGTGATGTCTTGAGCCATTCCCACTGCCACACTCTTCCACCATGATGTTTTGCCTCCTCTCTGGTCCAGGGCACTGGAGTTAGCCACCTATAGATAGAGAACTCTGAAACCACAACCCCCCCAAAAATTTTACTCTTTAAAATTGTTCTTATCAGGTCCTTTGGTCAAAGCAGTGAAAAAAACTTACCTAAACACTCAGTTTCTCCAAACACTCTGGGGTTCTTATCGGTATTGACCTGATAGAATAGCTTGATTTTAAATTATATTAATACATAAAAATGCTTGAAACAGTGCCCAGAATGAGGTCGCTCTTATTTTCATTGCTGTTACTTTTCATATTGTTAGATTCAGTCCATGGATCTGCTACATCAAAATATGTTTAAAACTTAAATATTTATTTTGTTATCCAGAATATCTGCTAACCCTCCTAACCTCATATTTCGGGGTTGATTTACTTAGTCACTGACCTCGTTTGGCAGAAACAGAACAGAGTAGCACCAAAAAATATCCAGAAGGAGGCAGGTTCAGAGTCTCGTGAAACCATACTAGACTTGTATTTGAATGACTTAACACCCTGGAACACAATATTGTGGGTATTAATCATGCCTTGTAGTGTACCCTTGTCATTTGGTTTGCTTTTTCATTTATTTGGCTGCATGACATCATATTCATCATCCTGTGTTTGGGGAATAAACCCTCAATCCCTTCTTTGTACCCAGAGACTTAAGGGCCAGAGAGTTAATTTTGCTATTTTCCCTGAAAGCTGAGACATCAACTGAACCCCAACATCCTTGTGCTTCAAAGTTAGGTTCAGAATCCTGTGTGCAGGTGCACACAGTCACTGACCATGGGGAACCCAGTCCTGTCACTGTAGCGTTGACCAACTTCCAGGGACCATAGGCATGGTTAAGTGAGCTGCCATGTCGTGGGGCAGCTGTGGTGCCCCATCTACCTGGCTCGTGGCAGCATCCCAGCCTCCTGAGGTTCCTGGTGGGTTTGTGCGCCTTCTTCCGTGCACTTCTTGCAATAGATGCGCTACCCAGAGTCTGTTTCTATTATTCCTTTTTTTATTTTTAAGAGGGAGGAACAGTGAGAGAGAGAAAGAGAGAATCAATTTCATTTATGATTTCATGTGGCTTTCTTTGTTCTGACACTTTGTGGTGTACGTGGTGCTGGGGTTTGAACCCACATCCTTGCACATGCCAGGAAAGCACTGTAACTGCAGAGCCACCGCTCCAGCCCCTGTTTCTATTACTTCCAACTCAGAAATCCAAAAAGCTTCACTTCTCCACATATCCTTGCAAAACTCTTGTGAGGAACATTATGCGCTGCAATACTGAATGATCTTTGAGTTCCTCTCTGAGGCCAGATAGAATGCTGATTGTTAGATGGGGCATCAGGGCGGAGCAGAAGGAGCCTTTGTTAAATGCTGATTAATTTAGTTAGTGCTGAGCAATGATTGGGCAACCAATCAGGCTCTTAACAGAAGCCCAGTGATACAGGTCAGTGTACTAGGTGGCATTTTCAGGACCAGTTATGTTAGGCAGCATGACAAGTAGTAGGTACATGGTTAGCAAATGGTCCCTTGCAAGGAGCAGAGCAGGTAGTATAAGAAAATGGTCCATAGATTTGAGCCCTGCAGCCAGTGCAAAAAATACCCAACTTAAAATACATGGGGACTCTCCAGATGGATTGGCACATGAAAGTGGCCTCTCATGAGAATGCACAATGTATGCCTATCATCCCAGCAGCTCCGGAGGCTGATGCAGGAAGATTGCAAATTCAAAACCAGCCTCAGCAGTTTAGTGTGGGACAAGGCAATGTAGCAAGACCCTGTCTTAAAATAACAAAATAAAAAGGTTAGGGATTTGGCACAGTGGTTAAGGACACTTGGATGCAATTCATAGTACCAAAAAAAAAGAAGAAGATTAAGAATTCACAAGTAGGCTGTGGTTATAGCGATAAAGTGCTTGCCTAGCACACACAGGGCACTGGGTTTGATCCCCAGAACTGAAGAAAAAATCCCCAGTACTGAAGAAAAAAAAAAAAAAGTCACATCTCAGCTTCTGGAGAGGACGGTTTGCACACACTACTGGTAATGCAACCGCCTCCGTGTTGGCACAGGCGTTGAGACCTCAGTGCATACAACTGGGCAGGTTTGGGCAGGAGGAACACACAGGTAAAATACTCCTCTGGAATTGGTCTGATATCATCCCAGCACAACTTTCCTCACCCACCTTTGAAAGGAAATCTGCAGAGAAAGCTCAGGGCAGAGCTTCTGAGTCTTGGTGTCCTATCTGAAGAGCCTCAGGTAGTTGAACCATCTGAGGGTTTTAATTGTTTTGGCTGAGACTGCTCCTTTCCCAGACTTAACCCAGGTGTTATTGAACTGCACAGGGTTCTTGGAGCCACGCATTTCAATTGCTATGCAATAGTCTCCATCTGGTCACCATGGACACGAATCCAGACCACCAAGCATGAGTGACTAGCCAAACACAGGTGATTCTAGCTGGGCTGCTGTGATAATACCAGCAGTTTTCAGTTATTGTCCGGTTATTAAAAAAACACATTTAAAGGTTTTTCCAAGTATTTATTTGACAATAGCAGCAGGACTATGTTTAAACTCCAAAGTCAAATTGAAAACTGAGGTTCATTTATAAACAATCCTAATTCACAGTGCTTTGCCATCAAACATCCCAGTAGTGAAGAGGGCTCTGTGTTGAACTACCTCCAGCTACTGTGTGCTTCATACAGATGCAGCTGTGGTTTAAGATACAGTTTTCATTTGCGTTATCATTTTTGAAAATCTGAAAGGCACACTATAAATGAAGTGTCAGTATTAGTATTATTATTTTAGAGCAAAATTGCAATTTAGCTCTTGAGCTGGACACACTTGCCTTCCAAGCAATACACTGGTGATTCGTGTGTTTTATTCATCACTTTTCCTACCGCACACATCTCGGAGAATCTTCAGCTTCAGCAAATCTCGGCAGTGCGTCTGGGAGCATTAGTCAGAAGCCTAATACAGCCTGAGAAGCTGCGTCTTTGAAGTGAGGAGTAGATTGGATCCTGTGGAATCATTCCTGTTGCCCCCTCCGCTTCTGCTCTCTTCTGCCCTGCAGTGCAAGTCGGGAGGTAACCGATTTTCACATCTGAGGGCAGTGCCTTTTCTTGTTGGGTTGTAACTTCCATCCCACTTCTCCCAAATGGAAAAAGATCACCCATCAGCAAGTTTGTGGCCAATTGCTGACAAATCTCCCCTAACAGGCTGCCCTGTAGTTCCCTCCCTCTGGGCAAATCAGCCAGTACAGTGCCGGAGTTGTTGATAAATAGCTGTGTGGCCTTGAGAAAGTAAATTCAGCTGGGTTTCCTCATCTGGAGAGTGCCTGTTGGGTTCTTTCCAGCTCTAAAATAGTCTGGCTCTCAAGTTTGTTCAGAAATCACTTGGCAGGGTCTTTCTAACCCTTTCATCTTAGCACTCCAGAGAAGGAGCCATGCAGACAAGAACACCAGAACACAGATGCACACATTTGATATTTGTCTTAGCACAGTGGATGCCTGAAGATGATATGGGGCATAAACCTGGAATGTTTTATGGAGGGAGCATCTTAAATATCAAATTCAGGGCTTTGAATATTATACATGAGGTTCCAGGAAACCTACAAAGGATATGGAAGCCAGGCATGGTGGCTCATGCCTGTAATGCCAGCAACTTGAGAGGCTGAGGCAGGAGGATCACAAATTTGAGGCCAACCTCAGCACCTTAATGATACCCCATCTCAAAATAAATAAAAGGGCCAGAGATGTGGCTCAGTGGTTGAACACCTCTGGATTCAATCCCTGTTACAACAAATATATAAATAAATAAATGAATAAGGAAATAAGGATATGGAGAAGTGAGGTGAGGTGTTTGATTCTTTTTTTTTTTTTAAGAGCGAGGGACAGTGAGAGAGAGACAGAGAGAATCTGTTTTTATTCAGCTTTTTCACATGGCTTTCGTTGCTCTGACACTCAGTTGTGTAAGTGGGTGCTGGGGTTTGAACCTGTGTACTCTGTACTCGCACATGCCAGGTAAGCCACCGCTCCAGCCCCTGTTTAATTCTTTAGTAAAGGTTTTGTGGATGAGAACTGAGAGAAACTGATAGAATGAAGCAGAATCTCTCAGGTTAAGAAAAAAAAAAAAGCCAGCAGGAAGGGTATTATGGTAGAAGTCCAGGCTATTGGCATTATTATAATAGCTGATGTGTCCTGAGCACTTACTATTTAGACACAGTGGGCTCAGCTCAGCACTTTCCACGAATTACCTCAATCCGTCTTCAGTACAACCTCAATGAGGTAGAAACTATAATTATCCCCATTTATAAAATGTGGAAACCAAGATTAACAGCACTTAGGCAACTTTCCCCAGTGTTACTCTGTTGATAAGTGCAGGCATGGCTTTGAGCAAGGGGAGTCTATGTTCTTCACTGTCATTAGAAGCAGACAGATTTAAGAGAGTTGCAGGTGTGGGTTTGTGAAACTTTCTACTGATGTTCCCTGGATACTTGTAAGGTGCTTACTGAAGTGCTGGGCCAGGGTCTTGCATAAATTATCTCATTTCATCTTCCCAAGCCCATAAACAAAAGCCTGAGATCTCACAGTTGCCAATTGCAATGATTTAAAATCAGGACCTGGAATATTTTCCTGGACATTCCTAGTGCATCCAAGCTTGATGGATTCTTGGCGTTCTCCCCACCCAGGATGATTTAAAGATGACACAGAGTGTTATGTTTTCTGCAATGTGTTCATACAACTTAAATATTTAAAATATGTGTTAGGCAGATAGTTTTGGGTCCTGTCCAAACCTAGTGTAGATGAAGAGAAGATGCCACCAAGAGTGTCACATTACAGATATTTTGCACTTGGTTTACAGTGTTGAGTGTGGATGCATTATTTTCTTTTTTATTTATTTACTTTTTATCCATAAATGGGTCCCATCCTACCTAGTCTGGGATACGACATCGTGAGTTTGAATGATGTGTTTAGAAGATGGGGGAAGAGCATCACTTTGCAGCTGCTCTGATGTGTGTTTATAGGGACCAGGTTTCCAAGAGTTGAAAGAACAACCAGGCTGGACTTTAAGAGGCACAAAATGTGACGCACCACGCTGGAACTTACAAATAAATGTAACTGCAAAGTGTAGTGTGACAAAGTTTCCTTCACAGGTTTGAAGGCCACCACGGTGTCATGCTTTGTGTGTGTTTATCTGCTGTAGACATCTAGCATTCCGGTTACTTTCATCTGTGCAGCCCTGGTTTCGTCCCTTTGTCCGTCCCTTCTCAAATCAGCTCACTGTGGACAGGAAGGAGTTCGCTTCCCTTGTTTGTACTGCAGAAAAAGAGGCTTGGAATGGAGCTGACTTCTCGTAGAAGTGAGGCAGAACAGCTCAGCTCTGATTAAAGCAATTCAATATTTTTTTTTGCCCTGGTTGACTCAGAGAATATGTGCATTTTCTCCCCCTACCCCCTCTCCTGGGCTTTGATATTTTATTTGGACAATTAAAGTCAAATGGATATTAGGCTTTTGAAAACTCCAATCCTGGCCCAAAGCCTCCAAAACCTGTGCTTGGTGCATTGAAATAAATAGTTGCAAAGGCAGTAAGGCAAGCTTAGTGGGTAAGATTGCGAATTGAATTAATTTTGTGAAAATATCATCATTCTTCAAGAATAGCCTGTCTTTTCTTAACGTTAAAAATATTGATACTAGCTCCAGTACTGCTTTTTTTCTGTTTTTACATTTGCATGGGAAATTATTTGATTAACAATTTTTCTGAAGATGATTTCCTTCTGAGAAAGTGACTTTGTTTGTATCAGCCTGGCCCATGGAGCAGCACATGATTTGGACGCAAAGCTGAGCAATTTTGGAATAAGTGGCTTCACTTGCATTATTGCAACTCCTTCCAAGGCTCAGTTGGGCTTACTCTAAGGGGACATTAAGAAAGCCATTCATATCCTCTCAAATGTGAGAAATTGTGCTAATCCAACTCTCATTTTAATATCAAATTGAACAAAAAATGAGATTGTCAGAAATAATCTTGTCGGCTGCGGAAGTGCCAGGTTGCGTAGTTAGAAAGATGTGATTGTTTGCCCTGTGATGTGCCCTTGTGTTTTGTGCAGATGGAGGTTATCCAGCTTGCTGCATCTAGTCATACCCCTGGGAAGCTCTTAGGGACCAGACTCCTCCAAGATGTGAAGTCTGATTGCATGCATCAGTCTTCTTCTGTATTTAATTCAGCCTCTTCTTGCTTCCCAGTGCCCCAGTAGGCTCCTTACAATCAATCAGTAAGCAAGCAACAACAAAAATGCAAACCTATCCACCTTCATAAAATCTTTCCATCTTAATGCAATTCATGCTTTGCCTTAAATGAAGATATTATAACTTGATGCTGGTACTGCCAAGGTGGTCCTAGAAATCCAGACTAGTTTGGGGGAGAACTGGGAAGATCTCAGACACTATAGAAAATTGAGAACTTATCTTAAAGCTCTGAGTTATCTGCAAGGCCCAAGTTCTTTTGGCTTCATATCCAGAGCACTACTAATATACATCAGAGTTACAAAATCACCTTACAGTCCTCCTTATCTTTTTGGGTCTTTATTTTGAGCTAATGGGACACAGGGCAATTTAAGACCTGTCTTTTGCTACAACAACAATAATAAAAATATGTACCAGTCCCCAAGGATCTTGGGGTGTGTTTTATGATCCTTGTCTGGTTTAGCTCAATAGGTAGTAGTAAAAGTCTGATCTGAGTACAGAGAAATGACTATAAACGCTCAAACACTAAACGAGTTTATATGAGTTTATATGAAATGGGGAGAGATTGGACTTTTGCCAGTCTTTATGTGTGTAGCTATGCATACAGTGCATGCTTCAGTTTTTTGCCTCAGTTTCCTCATCTGTACCATTGAGCTAATGGGACACAGGGCAATGGGTGACAATAGTACCTGAAAAAGAAAAATATAACCAAGTATGTGGAGAGAACTTAATAAATGGTAACTGTTACACAGTGAGTTAGAGATATATCAGTATTTCTGTTCTATAGAGAAGTGGAGGTATGATTAATGCATATTTCTTTCTCTGGATTGTATGGATAATGAGTGATAATGTGGAATTTGTGCCCAAGTTTAGTGACTCCAACCTGTTTATTCCTCTCCAAGCCCTTCATTAAAATTTGCTAAGCCCTAGCTTCTTCCACACCAAACTCCCACCTGGGTTTTAGAAGGAGAAACTTTCCATTGCTTATGAACCTTTCATGATTTATTTTTTAAAGAAATTGACATAAATAATGCTTTCTTTCCCAGCATGAATTGTATTTGCATAACTCTGAGAATATTAGGAACTCCATTTTCTCCACCAAATCCTTTGTTTCTGAGCTTTTACATGTCTGTAATTGAAATTTCAGGATAAGTCTTTAACCCAGTGCTATCCAATAGAAATATGTGAAACACAGCACAAATGATAATCATATATGTAATTTAAAATTTTCCAGCAGCCATATTTAAAAAGCAAAACACAAGTAAGTGACATTAGCTTTAAGAATGCATTTTATTCAAGCCAATATATTAAGACATTACAACATAATATAGCATGTCATAATAACATAAATTATTAAAATCATTAATGCGATCCTGCACATTATTTTTTCACACTACCTCTTTGAAATATGGAGTTGGTTTTACACTTATAACATCTCAGTTGGGACTAGACACATTTGAAGTGCTCTCTAGCCCCCTGGATAGAGTGGATACCTTATGGATAGTGCAGGTCTCACTATCAAAAGTGCACAGAGTCTTGTCCTTCTGGAACATGTACTTTCAAAAGGCAGTTTGTACAACACATTTTTAAAAACTACTGTTGGTGAGGGTTTACTCTGTTAAAAACATTGTCATATCTAATTTCATAGTTAAAACAACCCGTAATTGTACCTCTATTTTTCAGGCACAGAAACAGAAGTCTCAGAAATATAATCTCTGAGTTATGTGCATGTTATTATGCAAGCTCATGAGACGCAAAACTTGAGTTCAGATTTTACTTCTTTTATCTGACTGTCCAGATGTCCTTCTGCAATGAGATAATCACCTAAAAGCAAAGAAGAAGATGACCAGGACAATGAGGAAACAATAACAATAATGTTATCAATTCTGTTAACACTTGGCACTAGCAGATTTGTAGCTTTTACACTTACATTGCCTCATATGCTGCTGTGTTTATTCACATTTTATGCAAAGTCCTTTAAAATAGGTATTTATACCCTGCACAAATCCCTGGCAGGTTGCAAGTTCCCAAGCTAACCAAGCAGATGTAATAATTCCATAGGCCAAACTGCTTCAAATGCCATGTTTATCCAGAAAATCAGAGTCTAATGAAGGTTAGAGAGAGAATCAATGGGACACATGTAATATGAACACCAGGGAGGCATGTGGTGGTGCTTGGACCGTGTGAGTGGGCACCCTTTATTCGTTTAGGATTCTGCAGCTAAGGCGTGGTTTCCTAGGGACACTTCATGACTGTTCCATGTAGTAGTGTTCTCAATGAGGAGCCTGATTATGGCTGGAGATTCTACTTCCAGATGGCTCAGTCGTGGAAGGCAATTTAGTGCTGATTAACGGCTGGTAGCTTGAATGGAACTTCAATGCAATCTCAGGTTCTCATCCACATGGCCTGTTTGTTCACTGAGCCAAGTTTGATCATGGCATAGTGGTTGGCTTCCAAGAGGAGACATCTCAAGAATACATGTTCCAGAAGGACAAGACTCAATGTGCACTTACGGCTTCGTTGCATCCTGCTTATCTATATAAATATTCCCTTCCCCCAAAGGCATTCAAAGATATTTACCAAGAGTGTGCTCAAAAGAAAGCATGACTGAGTGGAATTCTCCCAAGTCACAGTCCCCTGCACAGGCTCCCCAAGAATCTGTAAGAGAGTGGATGAATGAAGGAGCTGCAAGAGACAGAATCTCACATGCTCTGTTCCTCCCAAAACATGGGGGTGAGTTGGGGATAAGATTTTGATTCTATAGCTATGCAGAAATCTAAGTAGTACAGGGGTGAATTTTCAAGATAGATAAAGAAATACTTTTTAGAGTTGCTTTTATTTGTACTTAATAATGTCTTTGGTTTTCAGAGAGAGAAATTTCCTTTAAGGCCATTCTAGATGTGTACTTTTGGCATGTTTTGGTAGGGGAGAACTTGTGATCATTGGTCAGAACAAAGAGAAGGTCAGGTGCTTTTAATTTCATTATGCAACTTGAGAATAAGTTTGCTATTGGGAATACATGACTACTTTGTGTCATTGTGTGAATATAATATGTCATCACAACTGTGAGTACAAGTATTTCTGAATGAAAACAAGTTACCAGACAGAAAGTATTTTATCCATCCATCCATTCATTTAGACAAAGCCACATATAGTGATAATCAACTGGCCTAGGAATACTTCTATCGATTTTAGGTTTTGAGGAATCAAACCCCATAAAAAACCAAACATGCAATCATTTATTTCTGGAAAATGCACAATGATATATATGTACATGTATATACATACATTTGTATATATATGCTGCATATATATTTATATCTTCTACAGGGGAGAAATACAGAAGAGTCAAGAGACTAGGGTGCAGGGTGTGGGGATGATTCTGGATTAGGATCAAGAGCATATCATATTGTTAGTACATATGCATTTATGATTGTACAGCAACACAATTCCTCAGTATTATTTTTGAAAAATGTGAACGAAATAACTTCCAATAGTGATAAATGTGACAAGTGCATGCTTTAGGAGTGACTCTGATATTTGAGGATACTCATCGTCTCTGCTCTTCCCAGCTGAGCAGTAAGTACTGCTCATGACAGAGAGGAAGGTGGCAATGCTGTTACTACAGTTGCCGGGGCCTGCAAATCAATGAGTTGGGGAGGGAAAAGAAGAGGAAGAAGGAAAAAAATAAAAAAAGAAAAAAAGAAAAGGAAGGGATGCATGGAGCGAGGAGATGAGGATGGGAAAATAAGATGAGAATTCTGGCTGACAGTTTTCATGAATGTCATGGAACCCTCGCAGTGGTCCTGAGAATTGGATCACTGAATGTTGCAAGAGAGCCCCAGAAGGGAGAAGGCATTGACCAGCATCATAGGTGGGCTCAGGGGTCTTTGCAGGGAGCCAGCTGTTTGTGGTCACCTGTTGGTGCATGCCCGTGTCTCCTCACGGATGCTCGGGTCCTTTCTGGCAGGGAAGGTCTGTCTCTGCTGTGATGTGTGAGGTCAGGGGCATGCATCTCTGGGTGCTCTGAGAGGCCAATGAATTGGGAAAACAAGTTTGTGTAGGGAAATGTTTGGAATGGAGAAAATTGTTAGAATATCGCCCCTCTGAGTAATGGATAAAAGTGTTGAGGTGATGCCTGGAAGAATATAAACCATATAAACCACACACACTGAGGGATTGCTTGGAGGAAGAAACTTATCTGACAATATTTTAAAAAAGCAACTAAATGTACATCTCAGAATGAGAAATTTAGATTATATCTGAACTGCTCCCTTGATAAGAGGTGTTAGCAGTAAGTGGAAGGACATGGAATTGTTTTCTCAGAGGGCATTGCACATAGAAATGGTTCATCCATCTTGGGTATCACTGATCAATGCCATTCTGGGTGGGGGATACCTCTGGCTGCCCTCTTATTCCAACTCCTCATATTCACTATTAGTTTTTGTTAAGATATTCTCTTTCTCAGGAAGAGAAACCTTTTCTCAGTGGATTAGTCAGCTTTGCTTTACTAAAACAAAATACCTAACACAGATTATTTATGAAATAAAGACATGTTTATTTTGGCTCATGGCCCTAGATGTTTAAGTGCAAGATTGGGCAGTCCTAGCATTTGGGATTCTGGCAAGTGTAGTGCACCATGGAACAAATGTGTGTCAGAGCAAGTACATCTTTAGCAAGGAAGCAAAGAGAGAGGGGATGGAGCAGCTCTACAGTCCCTTAGGGACACATCCTTGGTGACCTAGGGAATTCCTCCTGGGCACTCACTGACTAAAGCTCCACAGCACCTTCTGATCCACCACCCTAGGGACTAGGATGTTTGTAAGAGATTTGAGGCCACTCTTCCAGACTGTAGCACCTGAGCTTTCACTGGTGACCACTCATCTGCATCTGTCTCCTTAGTGCTTTCTTCCTTAATGTTGTTCTCTTCTCCTATTCCATTTGTGACCAGGATAATTCACAAAATGCACGGCATTATCCACCATCCTAATGCTATCAGTGCTCAGGATGCACCACAGTTTTTACTCTTCCCCTATATTCCTTATGTCAGTGATGCCAACATTGTTCACCCAGTCACCCACCTAGAGGCAAATGAGAAAGGAGAAACCTTGGGCATCCATCCATCTTTGTGACCTCAGTTCCAGTCCATTCCCAAGTTACTATTAATTTTGTTTCTGACATTTCTCTCATGGAATGGCAGTTTTCCTAATTCTGGTGCCTTTGTCAAAATTTCAGCCCTTGTTATTCTTCTGAGAGCTGTCCTTACTCTCCTGATTTTTCGGCTTGCTTATGACCTTCAGCTCTAACCTTCCCTTGATTCTTCTTGAATGTGAGCTTCTTGGAGGTGGTGGTTTGCAAAATTGCATCATTCCTACAGCTTCTTCATGTAGCCAAGGAAGTTTGCAGTGGTTACTGGTTCCATATAGATCGAAGGAGCTCAAGACAAATGGACACAATTTGGGCTCTGTGTCTGGCCAGATCAAGAGTCTTCTAGCATTTGACAAGACTGGATACAGGACTTGAACTTGAGTTCTTGAGAACTCTCTCTACATCTCCCTAAGAGATTTGCTAAGAGATTTGCTCCAGGTATACAAACAATGACTCAGTGTCCATTGAGAGTTTCAGACTTGTGCTTTCAGATTACAAAAGCAAAGAAATCTGTCTTTCTGCTTCTGTCCTAGAAAACATCAAAGAGCCTGGGTTGCCTGTCTCAGTCACCAAATCTGAGGACATTGGCTATGTTATGGACATATTCTGAAGGACTCAGCATAGGTCATGGGCTGAGTTGAAATTGGGGTTGGACCAGACAAGAAGAACTCAGTTACTGCATAGATACTCAGAATTTTTGTTGGACGGGTAGAGAGGTGAATAAATGAATGAATTAATTATTTAATATTTGGATTCCCTAGATTTTCCTTAGCTTTTATTACTTGTCTTCCTTGCATTTCTTACTCTCTTTGGGAAAGAGAATTCATGAAATCCTCCAATATAGAATTCGTTGTAGAATAGCTATCTGTGTGCCGATGTTGTGGATTCCACGAGGCCTTGATCTGCATGCCGGTTCACAATTAGTGGTGTCCGTTTTATAAGATGGAAGAATGAAAGTTAGTAAGAGGTTGAAAGTGTGAATGAATGAGTGAATGTAAAAATGAGCGAAAGAGAAAATTGGTGAATGTAAGACATTTTTGTAATTTCATGTTCTCTGCCCAACATATCTAGTATTTATGTGTCAAACTTTTAAGGCTTTTTTTGGAGCTGATATTTAGAGAATTTTAAAATTTTGGCCTTAAAGTCACAGGCAAAATAGCAGCACAGCCAAGAATAGGTCTTTAACAGCTTAAATTCCTAGTGAGGTGCACTCTTCTTTACACAATTGCTCATTTTGATTCATAGCCATTAGATAAGCATCCACTGTATTCCAGACACAGTAGAAGGTGCTATAGGGGATATTAGAACTAAAGAGATAGACCTCTAGTTCTCCAGAAGCTCATAGATAAATGAGGAGAATTTGATAAATGTTTAACAGCCAGAGTATATACACCCAGAGAAGGAATGTCACTCAGGCCATCTGAGTGCTCCGTGCTGTCTTGCTGTTGGAGAAATAAGCATGTGATGTAGTTGTATCACCAGAGTTATTTTGTGGAAGCATCTGAAGGTGTCAGCTCTAGGAAGTTCTTCTTTCATCCCCAAGCATGCAAAAGACTTAAGTATAACAGAGAGAAGAATTTGATAAATAAACTGGGATGGTTTGTTTATTAGTAACAACTCATTAGTCATATTCTTGATGATACCATATTGACCACGTTGGTTCTTTCAGATGTTGCATCACTCAGTCTCACAATTTTTCCTTCCACAGTTATTCTCTTGGGGAAATCTTTTGAATTTTCTTCGGAAGGAAAAAACATAAGGGTTGATATTCAATTGACCCCAATAATCCAGTTAATCTCTATTAGACAACTTTCATTACTATAACAAAATACCTAAGACAGGATGCTTTATAAAGAAAACAGGATTATTTTTGGCATATAGAGTACAAAGGTCCAAGCTGCATGATAACAGGCTCTACTGAGGGTCCTCTTCATAGCTGCATCACATCATGGTGGCAACATGTGTGTATTTCTACATCCATGTGATGTCTCTCCCACTCACTATACAATCACCAGGAAGGATTCTATCATGGACCTAAAGATGTAATATAACCTGATCAATTCCTAGAAGCCCTGTCTCTAAATACCATGATTAGATTAATCTTTCTACCTTGCTAATATAATCAATCTATGACTTTCAGGACTCAATTTGCCCATGAGCTTTAGGGGACAAAACATATGCCAGTCATAGCACAAAGTTAGCCTGGGTCACACTCTCTTCTGATGACTTCTGGTTAGATTGGGTTTGCATTCTAGCACGGCTTTCTTGCCTAGAATAAATCACATAGGGAACCAGTTTTCAGTTCCTATTCTGAATTTCATTTTCTGTTTTAAAATTTATGTCTTAATTTCCTCATCCAAAATTCCCTGGTGGAGACTGGGAGGAGGGAATGTCAGAGGCTTCCTGTGTGGGGCTGACTGCATGGATGTGTTTCCTTAGTAAAAATTCATTGAACTGTGCCTCTCTGTATGCACAATACACTTAAAATTCATAGAAAAATGATCAATTCTAAAGCTAATAATAATCTGACCCCTAGGAAGCCATGAAATTGGCCTACAGGGGACATTTAGCAGGATCTGGAGATATTTGTCTTGTCACTACTGGCATTTAAGGATGGAGGTCACAGATGCTGCTACACAGGACAGTTCTCCACAAAATGATAAGGTACCAGGGGCTAGAGCGGTGGCTTAGCAGTTACAGCACTTGCCTGGCATGCACAAGTATGCGGGTTCAAACCCCAGCACCACATACACAGCTAAGTGTCAGAGCAATGAAAGTCATGTGAAAAACTCAACAAAAATTGATTCTCTGTCGGTCTGTCTCTCTCTCACTGTCCTTCTTGCTTAAAAAAAAATAAAGTATCAGTAGTGCTTAGTTTGAGAAGTCCTGTTCTGGAGAGTGAGGATCCATCTGAAAGGTTCATTTTTGAGGGATCATGACAACCATCATTCATAGAGACTTGTGAGGTAGGCCATATCTTCATGCAACATTTGAGGAAATGGAGGCTAAGATTGTTCAAAGTCATACAGGTAGGAACCCAGGTTACCATGAAGTCCAAACCCTTCATATTTAAAACAAAAACATTATCTTGCCCATTATCACTTCTGCAGCACAAAATAATATTTTGAAAACTTACAAATATGTTTTTCCAATATCCGGAAGCCAATAGCCAGAATATATCATCCACATGATCTTCTGCAATGATGCCTTTATTGAAACATAACAATAGACTACCCCAAATTACTTTTGCCAAGAACTTGTCAAAAAAATTGCACACTGGAAGCATAGCATTCTAGTTATTGAAGCAGTTGAAATTTGACCTTTGAATTCAGGTAAGAAAACAGCTGTCATTCAGGGGAGTTAAAATGTGCTCCCAGCTGCTCTCAGGAGATTGGATAACCTTTTTTACTTCCTTGGGCTAGATATTTTCTGACGTTTCCATTTACAAATATTGATATGTATCAGGATCAGTGGGAGATATATATGTGTGTGTGTGTGTATACATGTGTAATTTTTTAACATATTTTTTGCATGGAATTGACTTAAGTGATTATGGTGTATCTTAGTCCATTTGGGGTGCTATTTGGGGTGCTGTAACAAAATTCCTTAGATTAGGTAATTTACAAGCAGAAAAAAGTTACTGCTCATAGTTTTTTTTTTTTTTTAATGAGGGAGAGAAAGAAAGAGAGAGAGAGAGAGAAACAGAGTTTGGATTTTTTGTTTTTTCCTCTGGTTTTTGAATTTCCTCCACTTAGTTGTGCATGTGGTGATGAGGATTGAACTCAGGTCCTTGCACATGCACCACAAGTGTTCTATCACTGAGCCACTTCTCCAGCCCCTGCTGGTAGTTCCTGAGGCTGGAAATTCTAAGATCAAGGTATCAACAGATCTAATGTCTACTAAAGGCCCATTCCTAAAAGATGATCCCTTCACAAGACATCTTCACACGGTGGAACCATATAAATGTGCCCAGTACTTGCTGACACCAGAGATGCCAATACTTCATAGGTTCTGGTAACATTGGCCTAGGAGACATAGGGCAGTATTTGGCACAATAGATACATATGTGTTTACATAAGTGTGTAGAGGCGTGCAAACACACGCCTGCACATTGTAGTTGTTTTCGCATGCATCAGTTCATCCAATACAATATCTACTCTGTAACAAATACTGCGCTAGGTACTGGGCATGCAGAGATACAATGATCATAATCCCTGCCCACTAAGCGCTGATAGCCAGAGGATGGTAATTTCAGTGTATTCTGGTGCCTTCTATTAATGTACACAGCTGGAACCATAAAAGGCCTTGTTGACTGTTGAATCACTCAATGCAGAATTAATTGATTGGAAGTCTGCTTTTGAATGTATGCTCCTTGTATGGGCCTTAGAACTAGTGAGAAGCTGCTCCGTGTCAGGATTTAACTAAATCTCTGCAGGTCTCCAGGAGAAGGGGATTCTCCCTGGTTGGCCACATGCAGAGCTCAGGCAGCAAAGCCTATGTACTTGTACTTGACTCTCTTTTTATGCCTTTCCTGCTCTTAGGAGGAAACAAAGAAAGTATTTTTCATAAATACCAGCAATAGACTGAGGTTTCAACAAATGGAAGTCATAAAGAAGTTAGAATGAGGGGAAATAAAGTAAAAGTGAGGTTGTAAGATGGGAAAGAGAATAACATAAAGGGTGTTACTTTGTAGTAGCCAAAGCAACTGGAAATACCCTGAGTTATAAATCTACCATATACTAATGCATTAGTGCCCCAGGGGACACTTGATTTCTTAACAATTGATGCCAGTAGAATTTCTCCCAAAATAAAAAAGACTTTGCACAGAGATCTGTGTCTTTAATGATAATCCAGGAATAAACAGAAAAGTATCGCAGGTGCGCACACACACACACACACACACACACACACGGTACATATATTTACATACAGACACACAACTGTATGTAGAAATGGATCTCTAGGGTTTCCTACTTCTAACAGGGACCTGAGCATCTCAGTCTAGCACAGTAAGCATGATCTTAGTGACTCCTTCATGAGATTTCAAGGATCCCCAGCCCTGGCCTTTCCCATCCTCTCCGTGGTCCCTTAATGCACTGCTTTGCAGCCTCTTCCCAAGAGATAAAGTGACACGGACTATAGTAGAGGAATGGAGGTGGGTGGACCAGAGAAGCTGACCTTTTCAGAACCACACCGCTATTCAGTCTGTTAGGCTCAGAGCTACTGAGAGCCTTGAGTTCCTGACATCTCTGTTGCCTGCCTCCTCTAGTTATGTCCGTAAAGTTATCTCCCTTTGCAGCCTCGGTGTGTGTCTGCCTGGGACTGGGTCACTATGGTACTAAGACTATTTGGGTTTCAGAATTAGTGAACACGTGCAGCATTCAGGTGAGTTTTTGACCTTTGGTACCTGTCCCTGAACTCCTGAGAAATGGGGTGATTCATGTTTCCATATTTACTGAAAGTTTACGGATGTTTTTATCACTTTTTTTTTTTTTTGCAATTGGTGCATTATGGTTGTACATATTGAAAGGATTTTTTGTTATGCATTCATACATGCACACTCTATAGCAATATATTTTGGCCCAAACTTTAAGGAATTATTAAAATTGTCCATCATATAGCAATATAAATTTCCTGTGTGGACAAGGAAAGAGACTTTTTTCCCAAGGGAAGGGTCTCTCAAGATGAGGCAAAATCTCAGTGTCCCAGTGCAGAACAAGTCCAGATGAATCTGTGCATGATCAGGGTGAGGAGATTGAGACTTAAGCTGAGTTACAAGACTGCTCAGTACACACAGCCATGGGCTAAGTGAATGGAACCCCTGGCACTTGGTCCAGGTTTGGGCTTTTGTGTGCCGTTCCTCAGCTCTTTTGTACCCCAGATGCCCCCATCAATAAGCAGAAGATAGTAATAAATCTTCATCTTTAATAAACTTGATATGGAAACAGCTATGAAAATAATGTATTATACTTAAGTATGGGTTGGTTAGTACCAGTGACAACCAACAAGAGAGGCTCCTATCCGTTTGGCCAAAAATATTATTTTTCCTGGGCTCCATGGCTGTGGTCGCCATCACTGTGGAAAGAATAGTGGCCTGGAAGTCTGGAATTTTAGATACTCATCTAGACGTTGTCATCTTTAGTTAAATCTTCAGCAAATAACTTTCCCTTTTAGGGCATCTATTTATATATTTTAACAACAACGGAGCTAAACTTAGTGGCCTCTAAGAACATCGCCTGTTTGCCAGTACTTCAACATACTGATCGCACTGTTACAGGATGGAAAACGGAGTGACCGCACAGGCCTGCCATCTTGGGGCACTGCATTCTAGGGACCACTCATGAGAGCACTATCTCAGATTGTGGCATTCGTCTTAGGAGAAATGAGAGGAGTCATGCAGCTATATGGGTGGTGAAATGGGTCCACCCAGCTAAGGAAACCTAAGGAGACTTTTTTGAGGAGGGAGGGAATGTGACTTGAGCTTCCTCTTCTCCTTGCAAACTAAACAGCTGAAGTGCCATCCGAGAGAACAGCTTTGCCCCCTGAAAATAAATAAAAGCACTAGCTGTAGCAGACAGAATTGATTTAGAGAGAGTTCCCTTGCCCTAAATTCTTGGTGGAATATATCAAGGTATAAATAAAGGAAAAGAAGCTGAGAAAGAATCTCTGTGACTTGAGCATGAAATATTCCTATCCTTGGAACGCAGGTGGGGCTTGATAAATACTTTTTAAATGCATTAATCAATTAAACGAGCATTTATTGAACGTCTACTATGTACCTAACTATGTGCCTGTGGATGTACGTAACTTTAATTCCTTAATTGAAAGGTATCGAAATGGACAATTGAAGGTAGTGGTTTTAATCGGGGGAGGTGGTGTGGAGGGGAGAGGGAGAGAGGCTAGGGAGGTATCTAGGGAGACAATCAACAATGTAGCATACTCTTTACCCCCACAAGAAGCCAAATAATACTCATGCAATCATTTAATTCTGAAAAATTCAGAATCATGTGTATACGTATATATTTTTTTCAGAATTCTCTATACATGTATATAGATACAGAGAGACATATATCAGTTATAAGGGCAAAATATAGAATAATCAAGAGTTTGAGGTACAGATAGGGTGGGGTCACTCTGGTTTAGGGACCAATGCATATCATATTGTTGCTTTATATGCATGTCTGACTGTAAAACAGCTCAGCTCCTTAGTAAAAACAATGAAGGTCTTATCTGGAAGAAGAGACATACAGAAATTTGTATCTTTCTTCCATTGTATAATGGTGGCTGAAGGAGGCCCCAAGGATATTGGTATTCTGAGATGTATGTTCAAAAGGATGTATAGAAAAAGGTTAAGAGTGAGTGTTAAAGTGAGGAATAAATTACCAGTAGTATTTGTAAGTAATGATACTATTTTTATGGAGATTTTTATAATGATTATCTCAATTTTTGTGAAATAAATTCTTAAGAAATAGCTGAATACACTAAAAAATAGATGCACAGAAGTGCCCATTGGGACAAAAAAAAAGTAGAAGTTAAACCTCAAATAAAAGGGGACCAGCTAAATAAATTATGCTATATTCTTATGATGAACCATAATTAGTCATTGGAATTACTAACAAAGAGATTGCAGCTACATGGACATATGCTTAGAATAAAATGTTAGGAAGTACAACACAGTTCACTGAATTATCTATTCAGTCTGGTTTCAACTTTCTAAACTTTTATGAACACACCAGACAATGGAAAAGAATTTTAGCCAAATATCAACAGCGATTGTGTAGGGATGATGTGACCAATTTTAAATTTTTATTTACAAATTTTATTCTTTTTAAAATTTTTCATTACTGTATACAGTACTTGGGATGGAAACATATTTTAAAAAAAACTGCAAATCTGGAATATTTGGGCAAGGTTAGAATAATGATTCTTTCCAGTTTCTGCTTATTCCAGATTTTTGGAACTGAGGCTGAACCTTGGATTTGAAACCAAACTTCACATTTTGATTTTAATTTGAAGCTTTTGTGGTATTGCTATTTGTTTTAGCTGACTATATTTTTTTCTCTCCAAATTTAAATGAAACCAGGATAGAAAGTATAAGTGAGTTGAATAAAACCTGGTGTCATTGTGTTTTGGTTGGCATTCCAGGAAAGGCTGGAGCAAAGGATGTCAGAATGTTTGGAAATTAAAAGGACCACTCAGCCATTTTGTAACCGAGGACTCTGAGACTTAGAGATGGGGCTGGGGTTGCCTAGTGTCACACACCTGGTTTGTATGGACATTAGACACCATGAAGATACAGCTGCAGAGTACAAGCTAAAAAAGTTTTGGGTTTAGGATTGGTCTCCTGTTGTTGGTGGGGTAATGGTATTCCTGGTAGTGGAGAGTAGAGACGGACTAAGGAATCTAGCTCCTGCTCATTTGGAAGATGCAATATTTTAATTTTAAGAATGTGGAACCTTCAGGATTTATTCTCATGAAATCAGAAGCATGATGTCAGAAAGGAGTTATAAACTCAGTATCAATCAGGTGGAACTTAAGATCTATGCTAAAGCTTCGCTGTTCCGTGAAAACTCAGAACATGTCAGTTTTCAGAATAGAAATGTTTATCTCCATATCTGCATTTTAAAATTCATTGTGCATATGTTCTGTGATTTAAAAGTAACAGTCTTTTCCATTTTTCTCATTCTATTGCAAATTGCAATCCCACCATGTCATCAAAAAGTTATTTAGCAACAACTTATGGGGAGCCAAAAAGTTTCCTGTAATTTGCATATATTTTCCACATTTGGAATGCTAGTGATTAAGGGCTTTTTTTTTGTTCATTTAAAATAATATATTATTATTGAAAATAAATATAATAATAAATGCAAAATGTTGGCTCTAACGGCAATATGCTAAACATTTTCACAGTGCGGTACAGCATATGCCTCGTTCTTCATTAAGAGATTTTAAAATAACTTGTATTTAGCAAGAATACATTATCTTTTATTCAGAATTAATTATATGCTGTTTTGTGTACCATAATTTAAAGTGCTACCCACTTCTAATATGTAATACGCAAAAGAAACTATGGTTACAATTCATTAGAATTGGCTTCTTTCCTTTGGAATTTAGTAACATAATGAACACATAGAGCTGAAATGCTGTTTGTTACTTGAATCAAAAGTTACATGAAGTGCTGATAACTAACAGTTACAAATCCTTTATTATTTTTTTAAGCACAGCATGCCTCAGGAGAATGGGATAAGCCATGAGAGTAATTCATGCATAATTAGTTATTTTGGTATTCTTTGATAGTTTTAAGAACAAGTTTCACAAGGGCTATTGGAGTTAAAGGCTAGAAGAGCGTTTAAAAATCACTGTGTATTATTCAAACACAGGACATTGTTAAATTATTTGGTATGCTGTGAAAGATGCTTGTGAAAGCAAACCAGGACTTTTGTAGGGATTTGATTCTTGATGTCTATTAAACAAATGTAACCTACCCTGTAGCCACCTATCTCAAACAATGACCTGGAGATACATCAGTTGTCTGGTTAGATGCCCAGAATCTCTGATTCATCATCTCCTATTTGAATTTTTATTATGCTTTAACGATGAGGAAAGTGTTGCTGGGAGACCCCAGATCCTTGCCTAGGGTGATGTAGCTCATGACTAAGGACCTAGAGTTGGAGTCCAGGTTTGTTGGCCAAAGTCGGAGTCACAAGCATCTTCGTCAATCTTCAATCTTAGGTATTATTAACAGGTTCAATTTGGCGGTCCATAGCATGCTACCCGCACTCATCAGCATGCAGAAAACAAGCAATCAGAGTGCCTGCAAAGTGCAAACAGCGTTCCTCAACGCAACTATAATGTTGACATCTTGACTTCTTTTGCTAAGAATGATGGAATGTTAAGTGATAGTTATCCTCATTCTGAACTGGCTGGAATGAGAGGAACATTCTAATACTCTGCTGATGGGAATATCAATCAATACTAGAGGACATTTGGCAGAGTCTTTCTTGAATCTAAATATACACACATCCCTTTTTTATTTGGTTCGTTTCTTATAGCTAGCCTTGTAAGTACACAAACTCGAGACCCATGAAAACTGCTCATCTAAATGATTTGTATGGTATAGAACTTATATTTTAATAAAACCTTTAAATTTTCTCATCACATTTAACAGAGGCAAGACTGACAGTATGTCAAATAACCACCCCTTAGAGGAAGTCTTTCAATAGCAATGGCTCATCCATACAACCTCATTTGAGAAATCACTGGTTTCGTTCATGAAGATATTTTTAATAATATGGAAAATACTTGTGGTGTAATGTTTATCACAAGACACCTGTTGAAAGTCACGGATACACTATAATCTCTGCCTTGAAAAAAAGGGCATGGTTAAAATGATAAATAAACCAGGATAATAAATAAAAAGAGCTATCAGCAGGTGACAGATTATCCTTTAATTGATTGGCTCTCTCATTCCACCTGGGCTGCTATAAAAAAATTCCTTAGACTGAAAAATTTATAGACACACAAAAATTGGTTGCTCATGGTTTTGGAGGGAGGAAAGCCCATGATTAAGGTGCCAGCAGATTTGACATCTCATGAATGTCTGACCCTCATAAGTGGTGCCTCTGGGGTCCTTCCGTGTGTCTTTGACAAAGGCACTAGTTCCATTCTGAGATCTGCCTTCATGACTTAATTTTCTTTATGCTTTTATGTTAGGTATTAGTTTCCAGCCTATGAATGTTGGAGGGACACCAGCATTCAGAGCATAGCACCAGTCTGTCATTTATTTAGTTAATTCTATTTAATTTATTTTAAACACCTATATTTCAATGATGATTAATTATTGTTAGTAAATAAGGGAAAGAGTCAATAATAAAGGTCAGGGCCAGGAATCCTCATACGTAGGCATCTTGACTCTGTCATAAAATTATCACATGCAGCCAACTTTCAACTACAGTCTGATGACAGCTTTTGCTTGATGAGGAGGATCAGATTAGATAGTATTGGCAAAACTTATTAACTTTTCACTTTATCAGTCATGGTAATTGGAATTTTTCCTTGAGAATATCATGCATAGTAGGTTGCATTACAAACATTTCAAATAATGTAATCCATTTATTTATATAAATTTCCCTCTTTACATGAAGCCAACAGTGAGGTTTTTAATTTCCATTATTTTTTGTCAATGATAATCATAATGTTCAGAGTAAAGGGATTTTCTCACTACAATAGCATGAGGTGAGTGACTTGCATAGCAGTACAGCCCTTTCTGCTAGACACCTTCTCCTGGTGGGAACCTGGGCTCCAGTCTAGGATGGGAATGTGTTCCCTACACCTTATTAACTGAATTACACATTCCTGCAAATTGCAGCAAACATTTCTTATACAAAGCCTCTTGCATATTCTCTATGGTAGCTGACACTTTCTAATTCCTAAGGGAAAGCACAAAGAATTAGACTCAATTCCCTGGATTCAGAAAGAGGAAATGATTAAGATGTTGAAATTGCTCGGGCTGTGCTGCTGTCATTGCTGGAGGAAGCAATGCCTCTGTCAGGTGTAAAATGTAATCGCTCTGATTACCTGGTTCCTATCTTCTGGGACATTTCCCATTCACACCTAACTCTGAAACCTGCTCTAAATGGAAAGATTCCAGATTGTGCTGGCCTATGGTTTTCTTTCATCTCAAATGATTTCATTTTTTTCTCATTTAAAATTCACTCTGAAGGTACTGATGTGGAATATTTGACTTATATGTTTCCATGAAAAAAAAATCAGTGCTTTTCTTCTCTCTTACTCTGTGTTGTGGAATATCTAAAAGTATGGAATTTTGTGGGACTTCCAGTCTCTAGACTACGCTATGGCCTTCACAGCCAGGGCTATGGGGCATAATGATGTTTTATTCTGGGATTTGTTATTGTTTTACAAAGGTTTTATCAGCAGCGGTCAGTGGACCATCTGCTTCAATGTTCCTTGGAGACTTTGTTTCCAAGGAAGCTTCCAGAGCCCTAATCCAGTTCTTCTGTAGTTGGAGGTTTGCTTGGAGAAGCCCAATTTGCAACAAATTTCCAAATGATTGTGAAGTTCCTAAATTGAGTCCTATCCATTTTCAAAAAGCCTTCACCCCTGCTTTCCCATTTTTATATTACAGCAGCTTTCTTTAGGGGTTGACACGCTCATGTTTCCAAAGGGCAAGTGTGCCTTCTAATATCACAAGATAGAAGGCACGGGACTCGATATGGCTTTCACATATACTACTTGGAGATGCAGCATTTGCACTATCTAGGATAAGTTAGGAATGCGTTTTTTGGACCTACCTTGAGAATTCCTGAATCATAAATACTTGGGGTGTTTTTAAGATGCCAACCAAGGGAATTGGGGTACAGCTCAACGGTAACATACTGGCTTAGAATGTGTGAGCCTGGTTTCTATCCCCAGTACTGCAAAACGAAATAAAAAAAAAAAGTCATGAAAAAAAAATGACTGGTAATTTATAAAGTTTGAGAGCCACTAGGCTAAAGCCCAGCTCTGAGCCTTCACTACCAGCTGCATGCTGCCGTTTAAGCTGTCTGTCTACCTTACCAATTTCTGTAAAGGGTAAGACAGCTCTTTGCTTCAGACCACAATTCCTGTTAAAGAATCTCTCAGACTTAAAGCTCCAGATGAGATTTTAGAATCAATGTCACAAGCAAATAATGCCTTTAAAACATGTAATGGTCCTACTAGGAAGGTAATGGTTTGGTCTCTTAAAAGCAGCATCAAAATAGCATGACAAGACCCATTGGGTTTTAAATTAGGTGACAGGTTCCTAAGTTAAAGCTAATTGAGTTGAATCTTGGTTTTGACATTTACTAGCTGTGTAGCTTTTAGAAAAAGTTAAAGAATATCTGGGAGTTTTACTTTTTATACCAGAAAAAAGTATAATGATAGTACCTTCCTTTCACAAGGTGATTTTCAGTATTAAATAAGACAATGAATGGAAAGTGCTTTTCTGAGGACGTGGTAATCAGCAAATGCCTATAGTGTGTTTTAAGACGTGTAACCATGGATATGTGCTACAGTTTTCCTGACCTTTGGTTCCCTCATTTTAAACTAGGAGTAATTGTAGTGCCTAAAAGAAGTGTGTTTCAGAAATGAAACAACTGAATGAATCTCAGTAGCTATAGAACCCAAGATCTTCCCATGAAAGATAAAAGGGTGGAGCCTGGACCTCTCTGGACCTCCACAGCCTCTACTGTTAGTTTAGACACAGGTTAAGCACTTGATGAATACACATGTGCACAATTAATCAATAGCCAAATTCTACAAATGAAAACTATTTTCAAAGTCAAATATATATATATATATATATATATATATATATATATATATACACTCTTTGAGTAACTCCTACATCGTATATTTACTTATCTCACAAAGGAGTGAACCAACTAATTTGGGACCAGGGGACGGCTCAGGTTGTCTGATTTCAAGACTCCTGGACTCATTTATTCTGCTATACTTCTTTAACCTTCATGTGACTAGATGATAATCTCTCACAATCAGCAAAAAGGGTGGGTAAGGTCAGAAAAAATTCTTCAGTGTCTATGGAAAACATGGAGAAGAAATTATGCATTTAGATGAATCAGTAAGACTTAAAAAAATTCTACAACTAGTCACCAAGCAACTCCTAACCAAAGTAGGCAGAGAAAACTTTTTATTTTGCTGTCAGTATTATTTTTAACTATGTTCTTTTAAAATACAATGTGGAAAACTCTTAAAACAGTCATGTAGCTGAATGAATTACTCAAGATGAGCACTGTTAAACCCCATAACACCCTGCCAGACACTCAGGACCCTCCCCAAAGGTATCTCTCTGCGTGAGGATGACAAATGTCCCCGCTTATGATTGTTACTTCTCCTAGCTTATGGTGATTACCCCTATTGCCAACTTGTGCTTCTCCAAATTCTGCAGGTCAGTTTTGCCTAATGTCCTTTTTTATCTTCAGTGGACTTTTGGTGATTAGTTTAATCCTAAAGGGCCCTCTCCTTGAAGAAACAGAATCATTTGTCCAACCATGCAACATTTCTCAAATTTAGCACAATTGGCATTTCAAATAGGGCTATTTTTATCTGTGGGGTGCGGATTGTGTATTATGGGATGTTCAGTAGCATCTCTGCTCTCTACTCACTAGGTGCCTTCACTATTTGGGACAACTAGAAGTATCATTAGGCATTGCGAAGTGTCTCCTGGAGGGCAAGATTGCTTCCACTCGAGAACCACTGCTGTAGAGTTTCTCTCTGGTCTTTTCAATTTGCTGAAAATTGTATTGCAGATCTAAGTCTTCATCAGATTTCAATTTAGTTTTTCTACTTATTTATTCCTGAGACGACTTCATAGGTGTGATGTGTACTTCCCTCTAGAAGCAGGTCACATCATTAATTTCTCTGATTGAGATGTGCACAACCACAGTTACCCGGTACCTAGACCCTTTGTAAGAGGTTTTAAATGTTGATATTAAAATTGTGTCATCCTGATGACATTGATATGTCAGAGTGTTTTATCAAGCAAAACTTTGAAAAAGCTGTGACTTGGTGGCCAGGATGATTTGAATGGAAAAGCAAAGAGAGTGATTTTGCCATTTTCCTGGTAAGTCTTTCACCTAATAGCCAACCTTCCTCATTCTTGCTGTCTTAATCTACCTTTCTCATCTTTGAAGAACCAGGTTTTCAAAGGAGTCAGGACCAGTGTGGCCCAGCTGGCCCCATCTCCTTGGGGAGCTGACCACTCCTTCTGTGCTGTCCAGGATCAAGAGGAAACTTACCATACTGGGCATAGTGATTGTGCTCCCATGTCCTTCTCCCCAAATAAAAAGTTAGCAAGCAAAGCTCTTTCCTTAGCTCTTTCCTTATTCTTTGCATCCTCACTGCCTTGCTTTGAACCAGGCAGCCTGGAACCTTGGAAAGAGCATAGAATTTGCAGGAGACAAATCTGCATCCAAAATCCAGATCTGAAAAGTAGCTGGGTGATCTGAGAGAGACTTAACCTCTATGTGTCTACATTGTCAAAATTAAAAAAAAAAGTGCATTCTGTCAGAGTTGCTCTTAAGGTTCAAGTCCTTTGGAAATGGTGTTCATGGGTTACATACTTTTTACACACTAAGTATTCTTCCCTATCATAGGAGAACTTCCCTTTTCCTATGCCGCGCCTCACCAAATAGCACCCTTTGGGCCATCTCATTTGACAACCCCTGCAATGCTTCTGTCCCATGTTACAGGTAAAGAAAATAAAACTTATGTAAGTACTTGGGTTACAATATCCAAGCTGATGTGAGTTGACTCTGCACTTAAACATTCCTGATCCTAAAATCTCTTATGTTATCCTCTCCATAGTCAGTCTTTAATTAGATGTTATTCTTTGAATGAACGAGTGAATGACTAAGTGCCTAGATATCAGAAGATGGCGCTGTAAATTTATTTGGAAATCACTTTTGCCTCCTAGATGGCCTAGGAGTCAGTTGAATCTGGACTTTGCATTTCACATTTGGTTGAGGCAAGTGAAATGCTGAGCCCTAACTTAAGTGTTAGCACCGGGGGAAAGAGCAACGTCAGGGGTCCAGTTTGGTTTCTGGGACTTGCGTGCTTCTCATCTGTGCACAGACCTAGCATGGGACTGGTGTCTTACCAGCTGTTCCCTCTCCTATAATATGGACCTCCTGAGCTACATGCCCTGGTGAGACTGGGTCCCAGCTTTTTTTCTGCTTACGTGTCTGTCACCTGTTTAAGCACAATCTTCCTATTTAGCACTTAGAGAAGAACAAACTCAGGTGGGAAGAGTATATTGAGGCCACTCTGTAGTGGGGGATGCTGCACTGGAGAGGCACTGGACAACACCTGGACTGCAGCTGTCCCCAGCACCTCATGACTGTTGGACTGCCCAAGACATACAGAGTAAGCTGTCATTTTGATAGGCACTATTGCATGGCCACTTAGCAGATAGCAGGGGTACTGAATGGCTAATCTATGCACTGTCATTAATATTGTACAATTTTTTTTTTCAGAATTTGCAATTTGATGGCTCAGTTAAAAGGCTTAAGAGAAATATTGAAAAATACATATATGTTTCCCATATATGTATGAAGAATTCCACTGTACTACTAATTAAAGAAAGAGAAATTTGAGCAAAACATTTCATCTCCAAAATCTGTTATTGTTATTATGATGAGACAGGAATTGTGAATTTCATTACAATGCTTGTGGGTGCATTCATTAAAACATGATTTATTGGAAATAATCATCAATATGTACATATAGGTTTAAAACCCCATGTCTTTTGACTTAGTCATTTCACTTCTATGTATCTGTTCTAAAAGAACAAGCAGGAGCATAGACAGAGATTAATTCACAATTAAGTTAGCAGCATTGTTACTTACAATAGGAAAAATTTAAAACTACCCAGTAGCTCTATAGTAGGGGGTTGTTGTACATTCTGACAGGCAATCATTAGAGGCAGGATTTCCAAAGACTGTTTAGCATTGGTGTGTGAAAATGCTCAGTATATATCTTAAGTTGGGTGTAATAGAAGAAAAATTTCAATTGTGTTTAAAAATAGTGAAAAAAATAAACAGTGAAAGGGAATATTTGTTTTTACATTTATAGATTTTATTTTATAAAATTTAGAAGTAAGTATGAATTATTGAGTAATTAGAAAAATATGAATAAATGAAACCTAAAAATTGTACTGATACTCATACTGCAATGTGAGGTGAGAAGTGGCCACAGGAAAGAGGATTCCAAGAGAGTGATCAATTAATTCCACTCAATGAAGCAGGCAGAGAAAGCTATAGTATAGAGATGGATTTTAAGGACGGAGACATAATTTGCCCAATGGACAAGGAAAGGTCGTTTCAAGACCTTCAGGAGCATGGGCTGTGCAAATGATAGAAGCATCAACATTTTTGGCAAGTTCCAGAAGTGAAATTGATCTGGTGTGTCTGGGGTACACCCCCGTGCAGAGGTCGCCGCTGGATCAAGAAAGAGGGTTAGGAGCCAGGCTGTGGAACACATTTTATTTTCAGGCCATATGCTAAAGTATTTAAGCAACTAAGCCTCATCGGAGGGTCTGGGATATTGATGGCAGAATCTGTGTTGGAAAATATACCTGTGTGTGCTCATGCACAAACATTACCAGTGCAGATGCACATGCACGTAGTATAAGATCCCATTACAAAAATCAAAGTGGGAGCCTGCAGAGAAATGTATTTACAGATGATCTTCAGAAAATGTCTTCAGAGGGGGCTGGGAGTGTTTGACCAGCATGAGTTAGTTCCTGAGTTGTACTTGACTCCACACACACAAAAAATAATATTGAGAAAAAATATAGTTCTTTTTTCCTCCATAATAAAATCTAAAACAAATCATGGTAGAAAAAGAATATCATGCTTAAAAGTAAAATGCCCTGGAGTTCTACTCAGCTATTAAAAATAATGATATTATGACGTTTGAAGGTACATGGATGGCAAGGGAAGAAATTATGCTGAGCGAAGTCTGCCAAACCCAAAGACTCAAGGATCAAATGTTTTCCCTCATTTGTGGAGGATGGAGCTAAACCCAGGCTTGGGTGAATGGTCAAACTCATGTCCTAGACTCACCAAAGTCAAAGCAACACATAATCTAGGGGAAACATATATATGTTGTGGGGGTGGGAGGAAGAGGAGGGAGGAAAGGGTGAGGGAGGGATCTAGGGGGGAATAAAAAATGTAGCTTTCTCTTTACTCCCCTGAGAAGCCAAATAATGCTTGTGAAGTCATTTAATTCTGGAAAAGGCACAGTCTTTTTTTTTTTAAGAGAGAAGGACAGTGAGAGAGAGAGAGAGAATCAATTTTCAATTTTTATTGATTTTTTTCACATGTCTTTTGTTGCTCTGACACTTAGTTGTGTACATGGGTGCTGGGGTTTGAACTCGTTTGCTTGTGCATGCCAGGGAAGCACTGTAACCGCTGAGCTACCACTCCAGCCCCACAATCTTTTATATACATATATATGTATGTTTATATATATATATATATCTTTTATGCATATGTATTTTATATTGAGAGAGAGAAAGAGGAAGAGGGGAAGAGAGAGACAGAAAGAGAGAGAAAGAGACATGTATGTCTGCTATAGGGGGAAATATAGAAGAGTCAAAAGACTGGGGAGTGGATGATGTGGGGGTGATTCTAGAATAGGATCTGGGGCTTATCATATTGTTGTTACATATGCATTTATGATTGTGCAACACAACTACTCAATAAAATTAAAAAAGAAAAACATGGACCCCTTTCATATCTTGAACAGTATTCTTAAAAAAATGTAAAATCTGCACCCCCCCCACCATCTCTTTTCTTCATTTAAGGCTTTCTGCCCTTAAATAGATGTCTTAGAGGTGCTCTTCCCTCCCACCTGTCATCTCTTAGCAATCCCTACCCAGATTGCATGTGGCATTCAGGTATCCGTTACTGTGCCATTGTATCCCTACACTTGGTGGATATGGTACATGCGCTTTAATAGGTGCCTCCTGAGGGAATGCCACAGTGTCTTTGCACATGAAAGGCATTATCAAAATTCATGAAATTGATTTCTTTGCTAATTTCTTGTGACTTGGATAATTTTGAGTCCAGGAATTGGCTTAAGATTGGTGTAATGTCACTTTTCACATCCCCTCTGGAGTTCACTTTGACATTGCTGTTAGACTTCAAGACAACGCATTCTGCATTATAATCTCTTAAGGTCAGGCAGTCAGCAGCTCTGGGTTCCAGTTTAGCCTCTGCAGCAAATTACCACCCAAATGACATTAATTTACACTTTTTTTGAGAGAAAGAAAGAGAGAGAGAGAGGGCGAGAATCAATTTCATTTATTTATTCATCTGATCTTGGTTCTTTGTTTCTCTGACACCTCGTTGTGTATGTGATGATGTAGTGCTGGGGTTCAAACTCTATTCCTCATGCATGCCACGCAAGTGGTCCAACTGCTGAGCCACTGCTCCAGTCCACATTAGTTCAGCTTTGCTCTCTCAGTTTTTCTCCCCTGGGAAATGAGGATCTGGAATCTGTCTGCTCTTATAGTTCCAGGAACCAACCCCAGGTCTTCTATTGCTTCTATGTCCCATTTTGGTGAAGAGATAACTGCAAGCAGCACCTGATGAAAGTTTGATGACTTATTTGTCAAAATCTCTATTAGATTTGACTTCTTTAGAATTTGAGATGGAGTAAATGTCATCCTATAAAGTTTTGTGAAGTCTGGGGAAAAATCATCACACTCAGTGTGATCATGGGGGAATAGTTTCAACTCTATTTGAATGGGAAAGGCTGTGATTTCCTTTGGGGTATCGATTCCTCTGTTGGGAGGATGGTATAATACAAAGCCAAAGTCCTGTCTTTCTCTGATGCTTCTCTGGATGATATCCTGTCATCACTGGTATATCTAATCTACCTGATGTCAATAGGGACAGTCAGCTATCACATCGCAAGTGGAAGAAAATTCTTGAGCTCAGTGAATACGTGTACATTTATTCATTTTTGTGGATCTGTGGACTGTTATCCTACATGTCAATAGCAGCATGAGCTTGGGATTCTGCAAAGTCTCGTGGACAACAACATCACAGATGATGTTCTCTATATCTCAACGTCAGGGGCATTTCTTTCATTTTTCTATATTGTTAGAATATTTGGAATCAATCTCCAGCCGATGTCACCATTGTCTTTCACAGAAGTGATTGTAGTCTGAGAATCCAAGGACCACCTCACTGCCAGTTTCTGCTTCAGAAACACTTAAACTAACCATCTCTGTTTCCACCCTGAATGAAATCAATGCGGGTGTTAAGCATGTACAGATGCATTTCTGGCTAACACAAATTGAAGGGAAAATTCGAGAAGGGCCTGCTTTATCTTTGAGATGAAGACATAAGACGCTGCAGACAAACAGAACAGCAGTCTCTGTGGTGTTAAATCTGCACTGTAGCTGCCATCAGATATTTGTGAAACTTGATTTTGCTGAGTTCCTTCACTGTGTAATGGCTTCATATTTAATTTAAAAGGATTTCCTCTTTTATGGTTATTGTGTTGATTGCAAAACCTATGCACTTCCTTTTAAGGTACCTCTTAATTTTCTTTTTTCATTGTCTCCACTGCAAGGTACATGTTAGGTAGGGTACTGTGTGGATAAGATGGGACATTTGTTAATTTTATTTTTCCACTTTTTTTTTTCCAGACCTGGAAGAGGGAGCTTCTACATTGTGGCATATTCTTTGCTCAAAGATATTATTTTATCCATGTATAATCATTAATAAATATGTTTATACCCTTATTTTTCTCAGATAGGAAAACCAGCATTTAGAGAGATTAGATGGTTTTCAGGGTTTCATATGTTGAAATGGTAGAGCAAGAAGTTAGACATGCTGGTACCTTTACTATTTCATGACCCTTGTCTGAATTGTTTGCTGCATAATGAAAGCCAACAAGATTTTTCCTCCTCCTAAATAATTCTGGAAAGTATATGGGATGCACATTCGGGCAATCTGTTTCAATTATATCCGTATTACTCTGTAGATAACTTTTGGGGAGTTAGACTCTCTTGAGTCTCAGTTGCTCTGCAGAAAAATGCAGTTGACCAGACCTCGCTCTGTAGCATCTGTAGGATTGGAAACACCTTGCGCTCTAGGATGCACTGGCTCAGGGGAGGTGTACTGGCCCCTGGCCTCCATGGAGGTGATCCTTGGAGGTGATCGATGGCTGCTGCAGGTGGAGTAGCAGCTGGGTGAATCTTGAGAGGTAGATGACTCTGTTTTGCTTGTCAGCTCACCCCCTGAAAGAGAAAAAGAAAAGCAGAGGCAGCCATGCTTTTCAAGCGGAGATGCAGGAATTAGAAGAGGGGTTTGGTTTGTGGGCGGTAGATCACAGGAAACTGCCAAGAACTGGTACAAACGAAATTTGGGTTTAACAAGTCCTGGAGTGGTACAGGGGGATTTGTGCTCCTCTCGCGGAAACACGATTGCTACACCTGGAGGGGTTGGCATCGCGTTGGCAAACTCCCAGAGGCACGGGAGCATACATCTCATCCTGCCGGGACCAGTCACTCTCAAAGGCAAAGTCCTAGCCTGTCAGTCAATGCTGCTTCTTCCTTGCCTTTTGGACCTTTCATCAAAAATAAGAATCCACACCCGTAAGGTGTAGGGTCCACTGGGTACTTCATCTCATTCTCCAATTTAACAGCTCCACGAAGAAGGTATTGTCTTGTCATTTCTATCTTATAGGTGACACGACTTTTTCAAAGAGGTGAATTGACTTCCCAGGGTTCTATGACTATTTGGGAGTTAGTGCAGCCGTGGCTCTGTCCTCTTTGCTGTGCTACAACACCTTCTCCAGGGCAGCGTTCTGGGAGCATCAGGCTGAGCCCATTTCATCAGAGAAAATAAATCTCCAGGGCTGTGTTTCTTGTTAGAGGTAGATTCTCCTGAAATACACTTTTGGCTGTCCTGTGAAAGCCAGCGATTCAGAGGTCCTTGCCAAAGGATCATCATAAATCCTGTGCAGACAGAGAAATCCCTAATGAAAGAAGGGTTCTTTGCAGTAGCCACATCCTTCAGCAACAGTGTGGAGAAGAGGACACTTTGCAATAATGCTTGGGTAAGAGCCCAGGGGCTTGATGACATGGGCAGGGACACAGATGGTCCCATAAGGAGGATTTGATGAGAGCCTGTTTGCCCCACATGTGAAGTGGGAATGGGCTTTGTGACAGTATTGTCTAGAAGCACTGTCAAATGTGGATTCTTCTAATTCCTTGCCTGAGTTTCTGTGTCTTTTCAGAAACAAGAAATTGTCTGATAGTCTGTCCTGTACCATGATGAAAATGAAATTTCTTTCAATCCTGTTTTTTTTTTCTGTCTTTGTTCTAATCTGACTGGCAGACTAGGTTGGCAAAGCACACCCCCACATGGTGGTATGATGAGCAGATTATCAGCCACACATGATTTTCCTCCTGTGAAATCAGTCTGATATCTGCCATGATTCTCCATGCATGGGACACGGTGCTATGTGCTGGAGGGTGTGAGATTTGAGGGAGGAGGAGAATGTGTGTGTGTGTGTGTGTGTGTGTGTGTGTGTGTGTGTGTGTGTGTGTTTGGGACTCCTCCTTTCTTTTTGAAAGTATGCACATTTTAATTAACATAATTCACTCAAGGATGGAAGATGATCTAATAATTCTTCGATAAGATTTGCAATAGTCTCTGAAATAATTAGAAAGGACTTATAAGGGGAAATATTATTACGAAAATGAGTTTTTATTGCTATTCACTTTTTCTTTCTGTTAAACTCTTTCAGTTTACTTTTTTCCTCTCTCTCCTCAGTTTCTGTCTGTCTACACCAACACACACATACACATAATCTGATAAAAAGCTGAGAAAGAAAACAAGGTATATCCATGGCATTTTTCTTATAAATGTTCAACTTCTGAGTACTTTTCTGACATTTAGAAAAGTTATCATTCATATATTCTATACATATGCTCATAGCAATAATCTTTGTAAGGCAGGCACTATTATGGTCCAATTCCAGGTAGAATAAAGCTTAGATTCAGAGGTGTTGAGCCACTATCCTGAGGTCACACTGCTAGCAAGTGATGGAGCCATCATCTAAACCCCAAGTTCTTAAGTCCAAAATTTGAACACTTGCTCTTCTGGAGTTTTATTGAAGGATAATAAAAGACAGTTAACTCAGGAAGATTTAACTGCCTCGTTTTATTACTCTCCTCAGCACTGTGCTCCTTTGGAACCTTCAGAAATTTGAAATGCTAACCAATGCACACAGTCCCTTGCTCTGCGGCACTCCTCTTCTGTTTCTGCAGCCAGGGAAAGGAACAAGGGCACTAGATACTTAAATGAACTCCCCAAAGGGCAGTCACCAGGCATCAGTGGGTATTTGCTTTATTCTGTTTGTTTGATTTAGAACAAAACAAAACAAAACAACAAATGCTCCCTGCTTCTGGGTCCAAGGACTTGCCTTGGATTAACAACAGTGGTTCCATGAATAATGAAAGAGTTTCCAACTTGTCTGAAAACAACCCAACATCAAAGAGACACAGTAAAATGAAATTCAGGTGTTCCCTCCCCTCTGCCCCTCATGTCCCAAGAATCAACCTCCTCCAGGCCTTGCTCATCTGGGTTCATCCGTTAGCTGTCCATGGACTGGGAGCATCCTCAGCATCTCCTGGGCACTTGCCGGATGAACAGGACCTCAGTGCCCTTGCCCAGATGGGGAGCACAGTGCACACTTTGAGATGCCCAGTGACTTGCACAGTGCAGTGGCAGAAGCACCTCCCAACCCAAAGGAGGACTTCCCTTGCTCCCAGGGCTAGGATGGGATGGGTGACAGAGCCAACGTGCACAGGTGCACAATTAAAGAGACAGCTACAAAGTGCAGATATCAGCATAATCAATATTTAATGCAAAATATGTATAAAATTAAAACATATTTGGGCATCTACAGTCTTCTCCCTTCTGGATCTTTGGGGAACAAAGTAGGAAAAGCTGGTAGAGGTCTGGAAGTTTTGGTTTCTTGTTTTCTCCAAATTTTCTGAGTTTTCAGCCCATGAAATTGCATGAGGTTGTTCATATATATATATTTGTGTTCCCATACCTTATATATTATTGTGTGTTAAACGCAGCTGCTGGCCAGCATAAATCTCACCAATGATGGTGACAGTGATCAAAATAGGTAAACTTTATGAATCTATGTGCCTAGTGCATTGCGTTAGTTAACTTATTTCCTTTGCTTGCAAGAAACCGTGTACAAGAGGGACCATTTTTATCTGTTTTATAATTGAGGAGCTGGACGCTTATCTAAGGTTATCCAACTGGACTGGAAAAAGAAAAGATTCAAACCCAGGCCACTTGCCCCAGAGATGCCTTTTACTTCTTCACCAGCTGCAATAGAATGAAGTAAAGTACATCGACGCTGCAAAGTTCTAAAGCAAAGGTCTATCCTCAGGCTTTTTATTTCTCCCAGTGTTTAAGTATTATGTTGTTAAGTGTACATACTCTTAGTAATCTGCCCTTTGCCATTTTTTTTTTTTTGGTTAAAATGTTCCTTTACACAATGGAATGAGAATAAAAGGGGGTAGGAGTGGCTATTTAATGTTTTGGCACCATTTACTTTTTAATTGGGCCAGAAGGGGAAAGGAGGTGCCATTAGTTCAAGGGAAAGCAGATATTTCCAGGACCTTGCTGTTGTGCTGGGGGCTTGGAAACACTGTGGTCTGGAGTCCTGCCTGCCAGGTGGGTCCAATGAGAGCTGGTCCTGCCACTGCCTGCAGAGACTCTGCCTCATCTGCAGTGGCCACCTCGCTCGCCGCTCTTGCTTGTGTCTGTGTGCGACTCATTAGCAGTGGGTGTGTGTCTCATGACAGTAGCTCATTCACAGGGCTGCCAGCAGTGCCAGGGATCTGCCGCCTCTCAGGCTGGGCTTCCAGAACAAAGCTAGGCTGAGCCATCTCGCAGCATTGTGACCCTCCATGTCCCCACATGAAGTGTCCTAAAACAGAAGAGAGAAGGGGCCTCTTGGTGACAGCATCGCCATGTCTGGATCCTGCCTCTCAAGGAAGACTGTAGGTGGCCAACTGCTGCTTGGTGACCTTCCTGATGGTAGAGTGAGTAGGTGCTGGATTTGTCATGCCTGGCCTCTCCGTCTGCTGTCCTGAATGCAGGTGCCAGTTACACTGCCCAGCACAGAGGAGGGATGGGAATGGTGGCACATAGATCTTGGCAAAGGGGACTGGCTTTTGTGGACACAGGCTTTAGGTTGGCAGTGCCGTTTTATTTATGTCCCGCCCGTGCCATTACAGCTGCAGCTCAGTACTGCTTCACTATTTCTGTACTTTCTGCACAGGTCCTGATTGTCATTTGATTCAGGGTTTGTTTTTATTCCAACTTGGTTGTTAGTGCCAAAGCCTTGCTCAATGGCTTGGCCAGGATGACTGATCCTCATCTTAGGAGTTTTGCAAAGTTTGTTCTGGTCTATCTCTGAGAGAAATGGTGTGGCCTGAGTCCCATTGCCAGATTGCAGAATCCGGGGACACGCGCTGGGGGCACTATTTCCATCTTCTGTCTTTGTCTGTTCTCCTCCTCATTAAATCTTCCTGGGTCTGTGGAGTTGACTACCAATTGGTGTCTGACCTAGTTACAGAAAGCCACTACGTAACCCCTTGCTCATCATAATAAATGGATCATAATGGGTTGCTCACTGTGATTCAAAGTGGGCTGCATTGTTTTAGAGTCATCTGTACCTCCTGAGAGTATGTGTATGCATGTTCATGAGGATAAACCTATGTATGACTGTGTGCACATGTGTGTGCGTGTCTGTGGGTGTGCGTGCTATACTCTGCCTAAATGATGATGACATTTTCTATTGCTATATTGGGACCTTGCTCTTGGAAATCGTCCTGTGGCTTGGTAGGGAATAGATAGCAGGCTTGCTGGTTTCCCTGCCTTGACCTCCTTTCGTTTTCCACTGGGAGCACTTGGTCTTGAGCTCCAGTTCTCACAATATCTGCTTTCGATGCTCACTCTGTTTGCCTCTTTTCTGCCAAAGGGACCCAGGGCTACTCAAAAGACCTTTTGGACTGCTTGTTCAATGAATGAAGAGCTCGGTGGGGACAGTTACGAGGAGCCAGCGAATGCATCCAATGGGTCCCTGCCCCTGCATTGCAGGGCCGTGACTCATGGGTTTGGCTCTTTCCTCTGCTGATCTCAGAATGAGGTGGAAGGTCAGTGTTTTCAGCACCTCCCAGAGTGTGTGGCCTTTCCATTGCCATCCTACCTTGCATTTTGAAAAATGCCCTCTCTCAATGAACTGTATTTGTAAAGTAATAACCAACTCCTTTTCCCATTTGAAATGAATCCCTGTACCTAATTGCCAATCAAAGCTTCTAATCAGTATGAGTTAGTCAGAGTTAATTATTTGTTTACTGAGCACCTCCTATGTTGCTGACCCGTGCCAGGTACTAGGAATAGAATAGTGACCAAGATTCGATCTTAGCCAATCCATAATAGCATTCTTACTAGCTTTTTTGAATTTGGAGAAAATTATTCGAGCACCCACTGCGTGCTTGGGTGGTACTGAGTGCTTTATGTACGCTGCTGCCTTCATCTTCAGAGAAACCTGTGAGTTAGGCAGCAGAGAAGACACTTTCCAGATGAAGAAACGAGTTTGTGAAGTTGTCATCCTCCCAAAGTCACAACAGAAGCAAGATATCAACCTAAAATCTAGGATTTCACACCTTCCCCATGGAGATGATCAGAACCATTTCCTGGATTCCTTCTTCTCTTTCTTACTGAGCAGATGTTTCTTTCATGGGCAGGGGAACTTCCCCATGATCTCTCCATATCTCTGTGGCTCTTGATTCAGTCGGAAAATCCTAGGTACAAGAGTCTGTTGCCCCATAGAAGAGTGGAGCTTCCAGCTGTCTAAGACATCAAGTTTATTTATGCTCTGATTGTTTCAATGGGGAAACTGAGGCCCTGAGTGGCAAAAAGGATTTGTGCATGCTCACAACAGTGACAGGGACTGGGCTTGAACTCAACCACTCTGATCTGCATGGAATATTGGGATTTTGCAGCACAGTACCTTGTTAGTGACTAACTTATCTTGAGCTAAGGCAAATACGGAAGGTTCTCCTGGGTGATTCTATGCAGGTTTGAGGTAAGAGCAGCCAAAATTAGATTCAAAGCAAATTCATTAGGGGTCAGGGTATACTCTTGCTTGTCACTGTGGTCCTCAGGCCCAGCACAGTTTTGTATGCACCGTAGGTGGTCAGCTGGCATTGGAGGAGGGCACCAAATAAAATGAAGACGCTTCCAGGAATATCCTTCTCACGCTCATATCAGTTTGGTAATTGCTGACCTCCTTTCTTGTATTCTTCCAATATCAGAGAGTATTCTTGACTCAAATTGTTAGTATCAATATTTAATTTGACACTTTGATGATTCAGTCATTTAGTATTATAAACTATTTTCCTGTTTCTATTTTGGAATAAATTGGCTAGTCCTTTTGGCAGCTCTAGATGGAGTAGATTTTCCTGACTGTTCAAGAAAGTGGAGGAGGGTGTTGAGTTATCAGAAAAGCTCCTTCCCTTTGGACATGGCCAGATCATGTCCACTTCCAGTTGCATCATGAAATTTTGTGACATTACAAATTTATTTCTAGACCAGAAAATACTTTTAACATTGAAAAGAAAGAAAGAAAAAACTTTGCCTGCAGTTTATACACTCTGACTCATAAAGTGTCCTTATTTTTTTCTCCTATCTTCTAGGACACAATTTAGGAATATTTTTACATTAGCGCCATTGCAGTGTAGGGTTTATTTCTTAATGAACCACAGCAGAACAGCCCAGTGAATTTTTCCACATTGCTTTCTAATCGGTGGAATTGCAACCTTGGGGAAAGCCTGTGATTCCATGCAAGGAGTGAACTGCCTTTTACTTAAACAGTTCCAACTACAACAAGGCAGTTCTGATTTTATGGTGAAAGAAGGATATAATTTTTGTTGCTGATCTGGGTGAAGAGAATGGGATTATTAAAAAAGTTGCAATAACCATGACACTATGTTACTTATTTCATTTTGAGTCAGGCTATCACACCTATAATGTTTTATTTCTCTAATGACAAACAAATCCTTGCACCATGCCCAGGGAAGCATAGCCTTTGTCAATACCACAATTCCTTTCTGTTCTTTATCCATTTAAAAGTAGTTTAAATAATTAAGATGGCTTTGAATGCAAGCATCTTTTCTAATTTCTGGGAGTATTTCCCTCATTTCTGAAAACAGGTAGCATCTTAACTGGAATGCAAAAAGATATATGTAATTAAAAAATCAGAACTAACTGCTTAGAAAAGCAAAACTAGTATTTAAAAATCTCTGTGAAAAACAGCTAAAAAGACAGGAAACGGTTAGTGTCAGTCTAATTGGTCACTTGTAGGTCACACCTGTTACGATTAGTCCTTTAATGAGGTTACAGGGTTTTAGGCATGACTCTAAGGAAAGAATCTGGTAATGAGGTGACTTCCAGGAGAAGCTTGGGAGAGCTTTCATTAACTCTCTTTGCATCAATTTGGCAAGGTCGCTGGAGACAGTCTTCTCAAGCCACTAAAAATAGACAGTCTCATAGATCCAATCATGTCGTCATTGTCTTCTTGACTTGCCTTTTCTTTAGTTCTGTCTTATTTCAGGAGCTCTCTTCAGTCTTCACACCCACCTGCCTTCTCTGCAGCTCTGAATTTGCTTTGGATAAGACACAGCCCCTTTGTGTGTTTGGGAAGACAGGGAAGGGGAGAAGTTTCAGGACCCCACTCACCTGATTGCTTTACCTTTCAGGTTCCCTCCTCCTCTCTCCCTTTCCTGGTTCCTCCTTCCCTCTCTTCCTCTGCCTCACCTCAACATGGCCCTTAATCCTATGTGTTTATCTTTCCAAATCCAAAGGCACATACAAATGCTTGATGTTTAATTACTGAAAAAGTGAAAGAATGAATGAGTGAGTGGTCAGAGCTCTAGTGGTAGCCGAATTCTAGCGAGGGAATAGTGAGGTTAAGGGAGGTTTCCGGCTCCTTGGAAAGCACCCTCTACCCTCTGCTGTTACCCTCTGCTGCCCTCCTTTCCACACTCTCGCCCTCACACACTTCCAAATGTGTAATTGCCTAACTTTGGATGAGCATTCAATCAGTATTCCAATCATCGTCTTTTGTATGCGTCTCTCCATATTCAAACACGTGCATCCACTCAGAAAGAGCTTCTGTAAAAATCTGAAGGTGCCATTTAACTCCTGGATTCATTGTTTCTATTTTATCATTCTTGATTCCATGAATTTCATGGAGACTTTTGCAAGTAAGATCTTACCCAAAATGCTGACATCTATGAAAGAGGTAAAGGAGAATTTTGGTGGATTAAATAGAAGGAAAGAGAAAGGTGTGAGGATCCCAGAACCCTTCAATTTCTCCCCACCCACCATGGCATCCTGTAGCAGCGTTTGAGTACCCAGGAATACCCAGGCTCTGGATTCAATCTGCACCGACTTTCCCTTTAACATTTTAAAGTCTTGTGATTTGTGATGTTCTTCAAACCTTTAACCTGGCTTTCCGTGTTTATCATGTGCAGCAAATGCAGACAATTATGTAGTAGGTGTTGTAGGAGCTATCAGTGGTGCAGACGACAGTTTCTGCTCTTCATAACCTTGTAGCGATTGGGAAGAAAAATGTTTGGGAAAATGCTTCCCCAAAACTAGGTGATCAAGAATTGAAGGCCCCAGTGGCCCAGAAGGGCTGCACTAAGTACAGGATATCGCTGAGTATCAGCTCTGTGCTGGGCAGGTACTACCTGGCTTAAAGGGGTGCTAAAGAAGGAGCTATTATCCACTCTCTGTTTTATTAACCTTCTAAAATTTTCTCTGTCATTTATCACTATCTAGTTCCTTGTTGCTGACTTTCTGAAGGAAAGCTCTGTAGGAAGAGCAGCCCTATCTATCCGGCTCCCCACTATCTTGACTTGGGTCCGGCATATAGTAGACACTCAAGAAACATCTAGTGACAAGATGGATGATTGACAGATATGATGCTACACTGAGGGGTGTGTGTGAGTGTGTGTTCATGCATAACGTTGAGAAGATGGACTACAGGAGGTAGTATTGGGCCAGGGTGTTAAAGGAAAAGGAGTTAAGAAGAAAAAACAGAAAGGCATTCTTTCCAGAGATAGAAGTAGGGATTAAGGATGCAGAATGAAACGGCACAGTATGTTTGGAAAATCAGGGGGTTTCCAGACAGGACTTTCCAGGGGAAATGGACAACTAGCGGGGGCAAAGCAGTGGATAGTAAGGACAGAAACTCTGGAATCAGATGACCTTGATGCGAACCCCTATAACGTGGGCCACTGGGCTCCACTGTCACTCTCTGCCTTAGGTATCTCTTTTTCAAATAAGAGCCATCACTGGGACTATGCATGTAGCATGGTACCTGGAGAGAGTGGGGCTTGGTTATTGTTCAGAATAGAAGAGGCAGACTCAAGGAGAATTCAGGAGCTTTGAGACCAGAGGCAGCAATAGGAGGCCCTTGGTTTACAGTAGCATACAGTAGCCCTGTGCAGGATGGTGGCTCCTAGGTCCTCCGCGCCAAGGATGTGGAGGAGGATTCTCCCTCTCCCCTCCTCGCACCTGAGGGAGGCTCTGTGTCCTCACACACCAGCACTGCTGTTCAACACAGCCCAGCAATACCACTTTCATTATTGCTGCTCTAAGGATTCCGCCCTTTGCTGTATGCAGGGGCACCTATGTCAGAAGTGATGGATAAACAGCGTGCTGGCATTGCTGTGATCTGAATGGGGGCCAGCTTAGCTTCATGAGCACTGTGTCTGGTTTGTGTCCCCCACTCCTTGTAACTAAAAAACATCTAAGGTGGGGCTGGAGCAGTGGCTCAGCAGTTACAATGCTTGACTAGCATGTGCAAGTATGCGGGTTGAAAGCCCAGCACCCATATACACAACTAAGTGTCAGAGCAACCAAAGCCATGTGAAAAAATCAAACATCCATTTAACTCAGGGGTCTTCTGGGGGAAACAGCCAGATGGGGAACCTAAGCTAGGCATCCATGACATGGCATGAGCCTTGGATAACTAAGTATATATACATTTGTTCTTGATTGTTTGACAATGTTTCTCCCTCAATTGTAACTCCATATTCATCTAATAAAAAATTCTCTCTTTCTCTCTCTCTCTTTCTTCTTCTTCTCTCTTAAAAAATGTTAAAAATGTTTAAAAATATCTAAGCCAAGCTTTTAGTTGAATCTTTGTTTACGTTATTTCATGGTGTGATTTCTCCTTTTTGTTTTTGATTGTATAAAGCAGTGTGCATGTTTTCAAGTTCTGTGCATTTTTGCAGGCAGTCTGAAATTCCCTTTGGAA
>PVKS010004372.1:0-94005 GCA_004027875.1 Aplodontia rufa | reverse complement strand
GGGGGGTGGGGAGGGGGGGAGGGTATATGAAGAACTCATAGGAGTCTGGAGATTGGGAAGATGGGGGAACCATCCCAGAAGCCGATGTCATTCATCCAGGAACTACCCATTTAACACATGAGTTCTTCTGGGGGAAACTGCAATAGGTAAAATCCAAGGTGGTCATCCATGATCTGGCTTTTCCCCTCGATAACAAAGTTTATATCCATTGATTGCTAATGTTTTAATAATGTTTCCCCCTCAACTGTATTTCTATATTCTTCTAATAAAAAAAACCAAACTGTAAAAAAAATAAATAAAAAATAAAAAAACATTAAGCAAGAAAAAAAAAGAAATTGAGTTATAGGCAAAATATTTAGATACCATTTTGCTCTCAACAAACAATTTTTTTTACCCAAACAGTGCATGTATCAATTGTATATAATCCCAATTACATTTAAATATAAAATTAGTTGTAGTTGAAGTTTGAACAATACTGTTACTTATCAAAAGTACAATGCTGGTTGTACTTTTAGTTCATAGTTGTAGGCCAAATGGTTAATGTGATAAACTTAATATGAACTATAATTTAACCTTTATATCTGATCTGATCTAGAGGTTCTGAAACTCAGAATCCTTAAAATATTTTGAAGGCCTCTTTATATGGGAATTCTACAGCTCATTATTGCATTATTCTCTTTTTTGAAAAAGTTTAAATTTCCAATAATACTTTTATCCATTTAAATTAGCGTTTGCTTTTTCCAAACTATTTTTTAAAAAAAAGCAAACAAAATCATAACATAAAATAACTTTTCAAAGGATTTAGGGACTTTCTGTCCTGTTGGTGTTCTAGGGTGTGCCTTTCACACGTAAAGCCATGCATGCACCATTAAAACCTTTTTGTGCTCAGGTGACCATTCAGTAGTGTGATTTGTATGACACCTGGTCTATTTTAAGCTTTCCAAATATTCAGGTCTCTTTTGTCCTGGACTCAAAATTGAGATAATTCTATACTTAGTAACCAATTGCAATTACAACATGGATAATGCCATATGTCAATGTGAACTGAACTCAGGGAGATTTCAGCTCACAATTATTACCTTTTCAAAAGTAGTTGTTTAGAATCTTACAAGTAGTTTTTTTTAATTGAATCATACAAGTACTTTAACTGTATATTTTTACTGAGAATGGGAGTATAATTATGGATATTTGATATTTAATTATTTTATAGCTTTCATGGTGAATGTATTCACAAGCTATGTAAAAACAGATATACAGAAATATAAAACAAAATCAGTCTCACTATCAAAAACAAACAATGCTTTTCCCCTGTCCACACACCATTTTTAGATAAATTTATAATTCTTGGTATTTGAAAAATATTATTGGTTACCCAGATGTTATTTACACATTTTCTTCCACATTTGTAGGCAATTAACATTTCACTGGTAAATTTTCTACGGTATAATTTAATTTTTTTACTTGTTTTAAATAGTTATTTTAAAGATTTACCATAATCATTAGGATTTACCATAATCATGTGCCCGAAATCAAAAACTTTTACTATCTCCACTTTCAAGCTTTTTTTCCATTAAAAATAAGTTGTTCAAAAATAAAAAAACAAAAAAGAGAGGATACAGTGAGAGTGAGAGAGAGAGAGAGAAAGAGAAAAAAAAATAAATTCTCTTAAAATCCTTGTCCTCTCATATATCTCTTTATTCCTAGAAGATGAATTCAAAGAATTGAGGTCACTTGGTCAAAGAAAATTATTTTTAAAATAAAAATAAGATTTTAAACATAAAAATATCAGTTGGTGCAGAGATAAGGGATACACTTAAAACTAGATATAGTACTACTATTCAGAGTTAACTCATTTTAATTTCTCTATTCTTATTTCCAGACCTTTTTTTCCATATATTATACAAATTTAACTCACAGGCATTACATAGGCAGTTTTGAAATTTTGTATTTTTTTTACTTCCCATGGATATTTTACAAATAATAATGTGCAATGACTATATAAAATTATTTATTATGGGTGCAACAGACATGCAAGTTATTTTACAAATCCCCTATTGATGTTCATTAAATAAAAGAAAACTAGTGCCTGTTAATTACACATAATAGTGGGTCTCTTTGTGGAGTATTCATCATGCACATAACATAATTCATCGATTTCACGCCCTAGTATTTCTCATTGATTTTCCCTCCTTCCTCCCAAGTATTGCATTTGTCTAGCATAAGGATCCTCTATTATAGTTAGATCCTTTCCCCTTTTTCTCTCACAAGCTTCCACACTTGAGAGAAAACAAACAACACTAGTCTTTCCGAGTCTGGCTTATTTTGCATAACATGATGTTCTCAAGTTCCATATATTTGGGAATCAGTTGGGATGAAGCCAACTGATCTTGATGTGTGATGTTTCTGTGCTGCCGAATTTGATTTGCAAATATTTTATTAAGGGTTTTGTTCCTATGCTCACCAAGCATATTGGTCTGTAATACACACATTTCTTATTGTTCAGTTTCACTAACAACATGGACACGTACTCTCTTTAATGTCCTTATAATTTATTGAGCTGAAGACTTTTCTTACTAATTTTAAGAAATATTTATATATTGTCAACATACTTCCTATTATATTTACTGAATTTCCCCAATAGTTTGCTATTTTATTTATTTATTTTAAGATACATTTCATTTTTTGTTGCTTAAATCTATCACTCTCTTTTGATTGCATACTTTTTGGTGGCTCAAGAAACCTTCTATTTAATTAGATCTGTTAAGAATTACTTACATGTTCTTCTATAATTTCCTCTAGGTTTTTCTTTTAAGTTTTCTTTTATTCTTTCTTCTTTAATAACTAAATCATCTTGGTTTTATGGATGTACCTGCTGTGATATAGGATCATGGAATCTTCTTAACAGTATTTTCTTAATAATCTACTTTTTTATTTTATTTCCCAATACCTTGTGGATTATTGCAAGTTTTGCACTTTATTCTTGAAATTAATATTATTAATCACCTTTATCCATCACAATCAATGGATCAATCTATCTATCCATCAATTTTTTGTTGTGTCAGGGATTTAAACCAGGGCACTGTATCACAGTGATACATTCCCAGTTCTTTTTTTTTTTTTTTTTTTTTAATTTTGAGACTCTTCCTAAATTGCCCAGGCTGGACTCAAACCTGCGACACTCCTCCCTCCACCTTCCAAGTTGTTGGTATTACAGGCGTGCTGCACCAGAGCTGGCTCTTGTCTTATATTCTAAAATATTCATTTGCTTCTTTTGCTTTCTCACTCTTGAAAGCTAATTATCCAAAAATTGATTCCTTACTTCTAAGTTCTCATATTTAAAACATTTTCTCTCTCATTATTTTAATTATTGTTTCTTATATTCTCAAACTTCAAAGTTTATCCATTTTGTTCTCACTAATGTAGATTTTATTTTTATAATACAATTTATATACTTACATTTTTAAATTTCCTTGAAATGTATTTCTAAGGTAGCTCCATCATAATCTCAGCATTCATCATCTAATATTTTATGGAAAAATATCTTTATATAATTCTAGTAACCTGCTCATTATGTAGAAAAAATTGCACTTGCATAGTTTTTCTTCATACCTTAAGAATAATTCTTACTCTTTTTTTGTACTGCACATTTTAAAAATAGGCCCCAGACCATCTTGTTTTATTCTCTTGTACTTAATTTGAAGAGAGAGAGAACAATTCTGGTGTTCAACATACACTGGCCATCCCTTGACCCCTCCCCATCTACCAGGCAGTTGAAATCTTTTTCTTTCAGATTTTACGGTATTAATTTTGCCTCTGACCTTCTTGCCAGTGTCTCACAGACATTTCAGCAATACAACAAAGCTGGTGTGAAGGACAGTTGTCTTCTGTTTTTATTTTCTTCCAAATATAGGAAGAATAATCTTAATTTCTTGACAATACAAAACTTTAAGTATTCTGTTTTCTTTTTTTTTTTTTTATTCGTTCAGCATAGTCTTACGTATTGGAGGGAGCTGTTGGTTCACATTCACGAACACATGGATATTGACAAAGCAAGTCAAGGCTGATGTCAGTTCATGATCTCCCCTGCTTTGAATTCTCCCTGATCCCATGTTTCCCCTACTTTACTCCCATGTTAGTTGGGCTTCTCATGGACATCGAGGGTTTCCAACTGGATTGATAACTTCCCTACTCCTTTCCTCCAGCTGCCTTGACATCCCCCATATTTCTTCCCTCCCTGCTCTGTCCCTGTCCCTTCACCCCTCCAACATCATGGTTCCCTCTGCTCCTGTAAAAATTCACCCATGTTGAGGTTATTAATTTAGCTTAGCCAACTTTCAGTTTCCAATTGTATTCTAGCTTCCACATATGAGAGAAAACATTCGGCCCTTAAGTTTCTGAGTTTGGGATATTTCACTCAGCATATTTTTCCCCCATCTCCATCCATTTGGCTGCAAATGCCATGATACCATAGCAGAGTGGAACTCCCTTGTATATATGTACCACCAGTTTTTTAATCCATTCATCCAGTGAGGGGCATCTGGGTTGGTTCCATAGTTCAGCTATAGTGAATTGAGATGCTATAAATATTGATGTAGCTGTGTCTCTGTAATATGCCGATTCTAGCTTTTTTGGGAAAATACCCAGGAGTGGGATAGCTGAGTCATAAGGTTGTTCCTGTCCTAGTTTTTTCAGGAGTCTCCACACTGATTTCCAGAGTGGTTGTACAAGCTTGCAGTCCCACCAACAGTGTGATTAGTGTTCCCTTCTCCCCACAACCTTCCAGCATCTGTCAATGCTGATATTTTTTATTTTTGCCACTCTGACAGGAGTGAGGTGAAATCAGAGTGAAGTTTTGATTTGCATTTCTCTGATTGCTAGTGATATAGAGCATTTTCTCATTTATTTATGGGCTTTTTGGACTTCCTCTGTTGAGCAGTTTCTATTTAGTTCCCTAGTTCATTTAGTGATTAGAGTATTTGTGGTTTTGGTGTTCAGCTTTTTTGAGTTCCTTTTATATTCTAATTATTAGCCCTCTGTCTGAGGTGTAGCAGGTAAAGATTTTTCTCCCATTCTGTAAGTTCTCTCTTGACACTCTTGACTAATTCTTTAACTGTGCATAAGCTTTTTAGTTTAATAGCATCCCACTCATTTATTCTTGGCTTTAATTCTTGCACTTTTGTTGGAATCTTGTTTTTTATTCAAAGGAGATGTTGTTGTAATAATGAACACCTGTTGTTTATGTCTATATTATACTACTCATTTATATTGTTATCAGTCTTGGTTGTCAAGATGTAAAATTACAAGGGCAGGTAATCTGGCTTACATTGTTCACCATGTAATTAGGGTGTTTCGATAACTATGTATTAAATAAATAGTTTCATATTTTAAAATTTTGTGAGTTAATGAATCCAACACATCTTTTTAACTTTGCAAGGTTATTATTACTTGGGGTTGTAATCTCTGTCAATGCATTTGATAGGGCATTAGAAGATAAAACACTGTTCTAGGCATGGACTTTCTGGTAGGAAAGTGAGCACAGAACCTCTAGCACAATGTGCTCTGACTATTAGCTACTGTTTTTCTGATTGTGATATCAAAATGTCCAAAATGTAGTTGTAGGAGATTCTGCAAAAATCCTGGACAGTCATCTGATGCCCGTGCATTTGTGTGTCTGCCTCAGAAATTTGGAAGGGAATTAAAAGCTTTGGCTATCACAACCCAGAAACTGAATAAGTTAAAAGGATGTGATGCAGTTACAAGTTCAATACAGTTAAAATCAGTTCTGTTGGAACAGTTCTGGAAGAAGATTCCAAATGTAGTTCTTAGGAACACATTTAAGAAAATTCAACCATGCTTGAAAGTAGTTCTAAATGAAAATCCATGTATCAAGATCTTCTCATTAAATTTCAAAGACATTTAAGGATAAAAAGCCAAAACTATAATAAACCTTATTAATAAACACATTTAGAGTTCATAAAATAATGTAATAATCTAATGCCCTTGTATTGATATACTTAAGTTATGCTGCATCAAGGGAAAACACTTCTTTTTTTCATAATGAGCATATCTTTGCAATATTCTATAAAAGTTTATCTTTAATTGTTTTGAAACATGATCCTCAAATAATTTTAGTTAAAAATAACTGAAATTAATATCAAGTTAACAGGTTAGCTATTGTCCAATTTCTCTAAGTCCTGTATTAAAAAGACTGAAACATGTTTGAAAATAATATAAAATTTCAAAACTCTTAGGGGGAAAATAGTACATTTCTAATGGCATGACTGAAAGTAACTTTCTGCTGAGTTCATCAAAAATAAGATCAACCTGGGAGAGCAGAATTAACATATTTTCATTAATTGCCTTTCAAGCCTGTTTTCGATGAGTCCATACAACTTGACTTATTCCATGAATAGAAATTCAGGGTAGTGACTATTTGAATTAGTCTATACTTGATAAGGTCATTCTCAACTGGTTAATGGATAATTAATACAAGTCTTTGATAACAAGCATGATGATATGCAGTAAAGTTTATTCGGATGGGTTGATTACCAAAACCAAGGCCCAAATGGACAGAAAACATTATCATCAGTAAATTATTTGCATGTGATTTAGAATACACTTACATAACCTTTAAGTAGGAAATGATAGTTTGTTATCTAGTCCTTTTGTATAGCACTGTGTAAGCACTGCCCAGGTGAACATTATATCAGCATGTTTTGTAAAGTTAAAAATTCAGTAAGCTATGGATTGACTTGCATGCATTTCAGTAGCCAGATTGTGGATGTTGTTTACATTTGAAAAGCTGTTTGAATATATCTTTGACAACTGCTTTGTTGAATATAATTTTATCAAATGCATTGATTTTGCATAGTCATTATATATTTTGGAGACTGACATTTACAAATAAAAGTCATCTATATACAAACATGCTTGGGAATATGCATGTATAGTTACAAAAATCTTGTTATGTGGCAAAGAAATACAAATGACAAAAACTGAATGAAAATATGTAAGGAATAAAGTGTCCTGCAACACCAAATCACTAAATATTAAGAGCCTCTCAAAAGTTAGGGAAGCTGAGAGACTAGTCAATGTCTTTTAGTGTGTCATGTTTGCTAGAGAAGGAAACATGACACACTAGCATTTTACGTAGATATAAAATTTAGCCATTCCCACAATTTGAAATTCAGGTAAAAAGTCCTGTTGCATCCTTTTGTTTCATCAGATCAAGCAAACTATGATGCTGGACTTCTCAGTCTTAACTGGATACTTGGATATTTTATGGTGACTGAATTTTAGGCTAAACCAACAGAAACAGCAAAGAAGTGTAGCTGCAATATCTCCTCTTGGCCTTACAGACAAAAGTGGAAAAGGCATGGCCTTTCAGGAATCAGCCATAAGGTAAATGCTTTGTACCGCCATAGAAAAACGCGCCATCAGTGTCAACACTCAGAAAACAGAGGTCAGCATAGAGCTCTGAAGAAACTGGAGAGGGAAAAGGGAGAATCGACAGGTGTAGAACCACCTGAAGATTATAGCGCTAAGATCTACTGACAGGAAAGTGGGCTACCCCAAAGGATGACTTCTAGAAATAATGTTTTGTCCTAAAGATAGATTACATACACAGTAAGGAAAAAGCAACCAGGCTCCAGAGGATCTTGCAGGGCTATCTAGTTTCTCAGTCCTTCAGTCACCACAAATTTTACTTGCAGTCTTACAGGCTCACTGAAAGCCATGGTATAGATGTTCTCATTGAATATCCATAAAATCATCATGTTTTACTTCTTTATACTTACATTGATTTATTTATGACATAAATAGCTTATCTGTATTCTTCTGCTATTCCGGATGCTAACTTTCTTTTTTCTTCTTGTTTTTACTTCCCAATGGAAATAAGGAGCAGCCGTCTCATACTTGAAACAATGATCTCATCAAACTGCTCTTTTGAGTTCCGATTTCTATTTTCCATTTATTCTTCCTAATACAAAGTCCAAAGTCTTACGAGCATATTAAGCAGTAAGAATATAAAACTGGAAGGGGCTGGAGCGGTGGCTCAGTGGTTTCAGCGCTTGCCTGGCAAGCACGAGGACCTGGGTTCAAACCCCAGCACCACATACACAACTGAGTATTGGAGCAACTAAGGCCATGTGAAAAACTAAATAAAGTTGTTTCTCTCTTTCTCTGTCTCTCTCACTGTCCCTCTCTCTTAAAAAAAAAGTATATAAAACTGGGACAGAATGATGAAAAAATATGAATAGAATCTAATGAGCATGTTTTAATTAAGTCTTTTAGTATAATGTGGCTTGGCTATATCTATAATAAAGCCCTCCAGGGTATATGGATAACGGTTACAGTGTTCTCCTTTGACTATATGATGATAATTTCCATAAAATGTGCCGCTCTTGACTGCATGTGAAAAATGAGATGCTCCCACTTTCCTTAGTTTGAGAAATGGCCCTGCGCTTACGGGACTCTTGAATATATGCTTATCTCAGAACTTACACAAGGGCTAATTTCCTTGTGCAATCAGTTCCAAACAACCTCATACTTTTCAAATCACATTCTTTAACTCTAAAACTATTCATGCACTATATTTTCTATTACTATAAAATAGCTCATAAACTGCAGTCTTAAATTAGATATGGAATTAATAAATCACTTGAAACAAACTCATTATATTGGAACTTATTTTTGTTTTGCACATGTAGTCAAGATATTAAAAACTTCTCAAGTTATAGCTCATTTCACTAAGGGCTTTCTTGTGGATTTAAATAAAAAACTTTGTTGGGATACACCTGTGACGTAACTGTGTTTGATATCCCACTGGAGGATTCAGGCTCAAAACTGCTGATATTTTAAACACAACTTAAAAAAAAACCAAGGGCAACATAAACAGAAAATAGAAACATATTTTCCTTTTATTTAATATTAAATTGTATAAGATTCCTGGAATAAAAAAATATTGAAAATCAAACACTGATTCAAGAAAAAAACTACAATCATGTAAAAATTCTTAGAATGACACTAAAAGAAAATTATTTTATAATCAGCAAGAACCATTCAGCAATGAAACATAAAAATGGGGGCTGGTACAGTGGCTCAGCAGTTATGGAGCTTCCCTGGCATGCACGAGAATGCAGGTTTGAATCCCAGCACCACAAACACAACGAAGTGCTGGAGCAGTGAAGGCAATGAAAAACTAAATAAAGTAGTTCCTCTCTTTCTCTTACTGTACCTCTCTGTCTCTTTTTAAACAAACAAAAAAAAAAACATAAAAATAAAAACAAATAGAAAATTGTTCATTCTCATAAATAACTCACAAACTTTGTCTCTGGAACTTCTAGGTTATTGCATCTAAAGAAGACTATTTTGATATATTCTTTCTATCATGGAGAAATCTGATACGTTTCAAGAAATGCTGAATACCTATTAAGGAATCGAAATACAACTTTGATATGTCTCAATGCTAAACAGAATCACTATGGGGTCCAACACGAATGATTATCTCCAACTCTCCCTAAGGGGAAAGAGGACACTCAGAATAGAGGCCACACGTAATATTTACTGCCAGCCATTTTAGTACTTTGTGTTCTGAAAAATGTGGCCTTATGTTGGGATGCATTGCTGTCAACTCTCATGTAGAGAGATATTTTCTTTATTTATTATTTTTTTAAAGAGAGAGGGACAGTGAGAGAGAGAGAGAGAATCAATTTTTATTTAGTTTTCCACGTAGGCTTCATTGCTCAGACACCTAGTTGTGTACGTGGTGCTGGGGCCAGGTAAGCACCGTAACCATCGAGCCACCACTCCAGCCCCAGAGAGACACTTTCTTTAAAGGTGAAAAGAAAATGACAGAAACCACCATGTCAACAATATATTTTAGGAAAAAGAAATATCTTGTTTACTGGGATGACTGAAAGGTAAATTTTGAGGAATAATTCTCAAACACCATATTTTTGAAGACTATCATGTCACTACAACTAATGTGGTTGTATTTTCAAGATACAATAATTTAAACTTCTTCAATAATAAAACATAGACATTAATGTGTCTAATATTTCTGCTGTCTCATAGAAATATTTTATTAGGTAAAGCATGTTCTCTTCTATTATTTATTTGCTACAAAACTTTTAAATCATAAATAGGTATTGAATCCTATCAAATTATATGTCTGCTTATGATTGAGATAATCATGTAGGTTACTCTTACAGTCAATTAATTAAAATACAATCAAAGCTATAAAACCAATGCCCAACCAACATTATTTTTTGCTTCCCTGCCTTCTAAAATGCAGTTTTGCAGACATGATTACTAAAATTTTAAAATCTAACATTTAAAACTTTAGGTCATTTTTAATTGTATAAAAAGTGTCATAAAGTTATATTCTGAGACTTGCTTTTTAAACTCAATATTATATTACTAACATTCTGCATATGTTAATTTATAGTTATAAAGTGCATTTACTTTCACTGCCTTATAAAATTTCATGTATGCATATATGAGAATGCATTTATCCCTTACGTTATGTGCATTTTACTATTTCTAATTTCTGGCTTTTAAAATCAGTGTGATGAACATTCTAATACTTAGCTCTTGGCATAAGTATTAACTTTTTTTCTTGATTATGTACCTAGAAGTGTGATGTTTTTAGTTGGAGAGTATACGAACATTTAATGTCATAAGATAAGGACAATTTTCTAAAATGGTTTTGCCAATTTACACTATCACCATCAAGATATCGACATCATTAGCTTTAATTTTCTAATTAGGTGATTAACACCAGTAGATTTTTTAAAAACTTAAAGCTTTTTATGCGGCCTTGGAATAAATTTCCCTCTATCAGTAAACACATTTAAACTTTGATGGATCCACTTATCAATTTCTGCATAAGACATTTGCATCCAGGTACATAAGAGTCACCCCCGATATTCTCTTTGCTTGTGTTCTCCTGACCAGGCTGGGTACCAGTATTATCCTGGTTTGCAAAAGAATTTGGGGACCTTTCCTGCCCTTCTTATTTGTATAAAACAGAAAGTACATGTTTTCAAAAGCTGTGATGTCTGACTTGATGTCCTCAATACTGATAGGTTTCTACAGGTTTTTTTTAATTTTCACTTTGTCTTGCTTTTTTTATGTGAACATACAGATTTTCTAACTTTTTTAGTAAATTTTGATAAAGATGTCCATTCTTGTTGCACTTTATTAGCATAAGGGTGTTTATATTAATATTTTTCTAATTTATCTGTATCTTTGTCATTTTCCATGGTGAATATTTTCTCTTTATTTTCTTCTCTTGAATCAGTTTGCCAGAAATTTACCTATTTGGTTCATTTTTTCAAAGAAACAAATTGTAAAATTAGAGATAAACTACAGCTTTCTCTAATGAATAACAGACATTTTATCCTACATGTACAGCAAATATTTAATGTGGGATGAAATTCCAGGAGCATATCAAACAAGGCAGTAGATACAGTAAACCTATCATCTTTTTGTCTTAAACACTGTACTGAAGATTCTGGTTCTCTAAAATAGTAAGAAAGGACAATAAAAATAAACATATAAATCAAAATGTGAAAAAACAAAATTGCTGTTAGAAATATATGATATGATAGAAAAGGAAAAATTACAAACCTTAAAATAAATAAACCACTCAGCAGGTTTACTAGACACAAGGTTATTAAGCAGAAATCTTTAGTGTTTCTATCTACTAGCCTCACCGGATTGGAATACGTTACTTAAAAAGCAGTCACTCTAATGACAAACTTTATATAAAATAGATATCTACCCAGAGATTCAAGTCCTTGTAAAAAATAGTTTCGATTCTTTTGAATAACTTCTTGAAATACCTAAGTAAATGAAAAAAATAGAGTAAATTTCATAAAAGTGAAGCCTCAATATCAAAAAGGTATACATTTCCCCCAATTACTCCACAATTGGCACATTTACAATCAAAATCTTCTTAGCATTTTGGAGGAATGATCTCAAATGATCTGAAAATTTGTGAGGGAAAAATGAAGGGCCACGATGATCCAATTGGAGGAATGGCTGGTGGTGATGATAGGGTGTGGGAGGAGGCGCCATTGTCACCTAAGATAAAGACTTCAAGCTAGCAAATTTTACCATCTAAGACAAAAATTAAAGTAAATTACTTTAAGTACTTAAGCAGTGATGTGGCTATAAGGATAGGCACACAGGCAGTCTTAAAGACAGAGTCATCTACAAGGTTCGTGTGTGAGATAACCACGCAAATCAGCAAAGGGGCTTCGGTGAATGATGATGCAGAGATTGTCTATTTATACAAAAAACAAAGATCAGAAACCCCTTTTGTATCAAAATAAAATTGAATGGACCCAATCCCTTAAATATGAAAAGGAAAATGTTATATATTTCTGAAGAAAATATGGACGTTAATATTTCTATCAAGGAAGGAAATCTTTTTCTTAAGAGAGAGGGACAGAGAGAGAGAAATGAATCAATTTTATTTAGTTTTTCATGTGGGTTTCGTTTCTCTAAGTCTTTGTTGTGTCTGTAGTGCTGGGGTTTGAACTCGCGTACTCACGCGTGCTAGGCAAGAGCCATAACCGCTGAGCCACCACTCCAGCTTCAGAAGGAAATATTTTTTTTTTAAGAAAAATCTTAAAATGACACCTTTTTACCAATTCACAATGAAAATTTCCATGCAAATAACACGTAGTAAATTAAGTCTAAACAAAATTTACAGAAGATATTATCATAAAAGTCATGTCATGTTTTCTTTCTTTCTTTTCTTTTTTTAACAAAAAGCAAACAAGCCAATTTAAAAAAATATGGACAAAAGATAAATAAGTAACATAATAGCAAAATATAAAGCTCTATAGTAAGAGATAGAAGTGAAAAGATAACCAAATCCATACATAATTAGGGAAACAAAAACTAAAACAGTGCTTAGATTCTCCTCATATCCAAAGCCTAAAGTTTTAGCAATATTGATCCTTGGTGCACAAGCTGAGTAACAATCGGGATAAGCATTGCTGGTGAAAATCCAAATTGGTTTGACAACATTGTAAAACAAATTAATATTTGATGAGGTTGAAAATGCACATGGCCATCGATTCAGCAGTTTTATATCTTGGTATATTCCTCAGATAAGCTGTTGCACATGACTACAGAGACAGAGGCAATAAGGTTTACCGCAACGATGTTTTCATAGCAAATAATTGTAGGGAATCATGTGGTCCGGGATAAGTGATAACTAAATGGGATTCTATTCATTCAATGATTAAAATGAATACAACTAAATACTTCAACTTTGGAAATCCTAGAATCCATTATTGAAAAATATGAAAATATTAAGTGTGCAAACAAGTTGCAGTAAGATGTGGACAGTTATTATTCTTAACTTTGAAGCAGCAGGGAGAGCAGCTACTGGGAGCAGCACACACGCTGCTATCATTATTTTTTCTCCTAACACTGTTGCCAAATGTCCCAGGCCCCCAACAAGTGAGGTCTGGAATGAGGTTTGCATTGGGGCTAGTGCCTTAGTTTGACCCTGCACTGCAATCTGTGGCAATAAACCTCTGAACCAAGTCCCGAAAGGATCAGCTGCCACAATCCAGAGATAAGATGTTAATGACCCATAAGGTGGACACTTTGGAGACAGGAAGTGGGAAAAGGCCAGTTGAATATGCATTGTGCTCAGTTCTACCAGTCACCCCAACCAATCCCCAACCAATGGCACCAAGGCACTTGGTGGGACACTTAGGCCTCTCTGAGCAACTCAGCAACTGGCTGTGCTTTGGGGGAAACTATAGCCAGTTCAGTTACTTACAAATCTTTTATTTGTTTTCCTCGCTTTTTCTACTGTCTCCTTCCTGCTTGCTTTGGACTGTACCATCAAAAAGTGTTAGTTTAATTAAAGGTGTTTTTTTTATAGGGTTCTTTGGCTAGGGAAATTATTTACATAGTATTTTTTATTCCTTACCGTAAAAATGCAATGCAACTCAAAGCAATTAGGAAAAATAAGTTACATAAAGGACTCCCAGATTGGAGAATCAAAATTTCTCTATTGCAGATGACATGATCTTGTATGTAGAACATTCCTAAAGGACTCATGTATAACTTATTAGAACTAATAAACAAGTTCAGCAAGGGTACAGGATAGAAAATACCTTACAAAAAGGCAATTGTATTCTGTCCCCTAATGATGAACAATCCAAAAATGAAATTAAGAAAATAATTCCACTTACTGTAGAACAAAAAACTACAGGGGCTGGAGCGGTGGCACAGTGGTTATGGAGGTTGCCTGGTATGTGAAAGGTCACAGGCTTGAACCCCAGTACCACATACTTAATGAAGTGCCAGAGCGATGAAAAATTAAGTTAAAATGATTCTGTCTTTCTCCCATTCTCTCTCTTTAAAAAAACTACAAAAAATGTTGCAGAATAAATTTGACAAGTGAAGTATAAACTTTGTACACTAAAAACTGCAAAAATTATTGAAAGAAACTAAGAATGACTTAAATAAATGGAAAGATATATCATGACAATGTATTGGAAGACAACCTTGTTAAAAGACAATATTCCCAAATTAATCAACAAATTCAACCGAATTCTTGTCAGAATCCCAACTGACTTCTTAGCAGAAAATGACACTGACACAGAATAGCTAAAATAATCTTGAAAAACAATAAAATTGGAGGATTCAAATTTCTTATTTCAAAGCTCACTAAAAGCTACAATAATTAAAACAGAGTGGAACTGACATTCTATGAACAAACCCACGCGCACACACATGCACACATGTACACACATATATACACAAGCATGTGTCTCATACTTCAAAATAAATATGGCACGATGCTAACTTTTATTAAATTGTTGAATTTGAGTATATTATTGTGCATACAGGATTAACACATTTTTGTAATTTAAAAAGCTGCGGTGTAATTGAACTCCTAGGGAAGGAATTAAGTAATCTCTTTAGTTTTTAAGAAGTATATGGGAGTAGGAGGAGTAGATTCTTTTAAGATGTCTGTCTAAATTTCTTTAGTTACCTATTCAAATTTGCAGTATAAACTAAAAACATGAACACAAAGAATGCAAAGAAACTGATAATTAGGCAATTTGTGAATGCATCTGTGAAGAACTCTGCTTACTCATAGGCCTAGCAAAAGCTAATGTCTGAAGGGTTTAAAATTAAATCTTTAATTATTTTTGCATTCTACATGACCTCCTTTCATTATTATTATTACTACAGGAGTCGTATCACTTACATTGAGTAATTCCTTGTAAAGAAAGACTTTAACTTCTGCTAGCTGAATTTATTCTGTATAACTTGTTTTCATATACTGCTGCCTGTGGCATAAAATACATATGATAAACATGTAAACATGAAACAAGAATTACAGCTATAATATTTCATAAATTGTTTTGTGAAATTAGGTCTCCCATAACTGCAGACTTGCTCTGATACAGAAACTGTTTGCAATTATTTTCCATAATTGTTATCATTCTCTTACTATTAAGTTTTACAAAATAAAATAAAGTAGTCTAATTCAAACACTTTAAAGACTTTTTTTGAAAACCATGCATAAAAGTTTAAAAATTTAATGAAACCAATTTTGGAATCTTTATTGACTCCCTACATTCTCTGTCATATCCTCTAAGTTTTCCTTGTATGGTATGATGCCTAGTAGAGAAGCACGGATAAAACAGATTTTATTTCATATTTTAATTTCATTATTGAATAAGATTAAAATTCTTGTCAATTAATACATCCAAATTAATACATGTACATTTGATATTCATTGAAACTCAAACATAAAAGACTGAGCAATTCATTGTTCTATTGTATATCTCTATTGTATATCTCTATAGTATATCTCTTTCTATATAATTTTTCTTTTTCCTTTTTCTCCCTGAGTTTTTAAATTCTTATTTGAAGACATAAAATGATGATTGCATATTTCTGTGAAGCCTTTCCTGGCATCTTCTTTGGAGTGGAGTTGACTTCTCTCCTTTTAATCTCTACAACAATAGTAATAGTAATTTCTATTGAGTGCTTATTAAGCATCAGGAAATGGAGGGAATACTCATGCTATCCACCTAATGAAACTTTGAGCTAGCTTCCATCGTAATCCAGTTTTAGAATTCAGGAGGTCTCACGAAAGCTGTAGGTAACTAAATAAAAATTCCCCATCAAGTGTATTTATTGCACGGCCACTTTGCTTTGTTGTTCGGATTTTATCCTATAAGAGGGTATCTGGTAGATGAAGCACAAATGAACTAAAAGTTTTAGCCTTTGTTCTGATTCCCAACCTGTATACCCTTGAGGGCTGCAGTTGCTGGAGAAAAGAAAAAGTCATTTTCTCATTGGTCTTCTGAAATGGAAATACTTTGTAATTCATTTGCTCAGAGTGGAAAACCTTTTTTTCTAATTACTTCAAATTATCTATATGAACTAGTGTAGGGCGTAGTCAGATTCTAGAACCTTTGCTCCTAGCTAGACTTTTATATTCTCTTTAGCAAGTCCTTCCATTACAGTAGATATCATCGATGTTTGTAGTAATCTGTTTACAGATGCCTGTCCTCTGCCAGCTTTTGGACTCTTCAAATACCCCAATCATATTTTGATTATCTTTGTATCTTCAAATCTGTAACAAGGTCTGCCCAAGTTAGGCATCCAAGAACAAGGTTATTAGGGGAACAGAGAAGATGGGAGAGTGTGGGTCAGGAACAGAGACAGAGGCTTCTTTTTAAAATAAGGCAGGGCAACTTTTTTTTTTTTAAATATAGATAAGTAACAAGGAAAAACTATAAGAAATTCCTAAAGAATGTTTTATGTGTTGACAAAGATCTCCTGGGAGAACAGTTTGAAGGGGGAGTATTAAAGAATCACATGTTTACAGTCCATGCACTGTGACTTTGGCAGCATGGTGCAGTACAACTGTCAGGAAAAGATTAAAGTTAGTGAGAATGACATCAATGCTTTGTCAGTAATGCAGAACAGGATAAAGTTACACAGATTTAAAGAATGGTGACAGAACTGAAAACATAGTGACAATCTGGCAGGTAAAAGGACAGGACATTCCTTCCCCTACTCCACCATTGTTGATTCAATTTTTTCAGCATTTAAATCAAGATAAAGAACATCAAACTGGCAGCCAATGACACTGTTCAGGAATAAGAATGGGTAAACATGTTGAGGACAGATGTGGACAGATAAGGACCTGGGGACAAGTAGAGGAAACTAAAAGAATACAAGACCCAATGTCACTTTGCTAAGTTTCAGAATCAGGAGCCTAAGGGAAGCAGTATGGTTTAGTCTCTCTTGATAGGGCTGCAAAGGTGAACTATGCACATCAGAACTGAAGAGGAACAATGGATTATGGAACGACAGAGAGCAGGACAGGTTAGAACAGTCGGCCCAGAGAATCTAAGGAAACAGGATGTTAAGAATGGCTGATGGGGGGCTGGAGGTGTGACTCAGGGGTTATGGCGCTTGCCTGGTATGTGGGAGTACGTGAGTTCAAACCCCAGCACCAGGTACACAAGGAAGTGTTGGGGGAAAAAAATGGCTGATGGAAATTCAGGGACCCAGGAGTCACAAAAACCAGAACTGCTGCAAAAAGTAGCAGAAATTGGAGGATTCCAGCAAAGCATGATTATAGAAAGTAGAGCAAATGGAAAATAAAGGGTGTGCGATTGGGGCTGCAAGGGTTTGGAAGTATTTGACAAAAAGAGGCAGGTGTAGTTCCAAGCATGCAGAGACTTGGGCACAACAATGTGCCCCTCAATGGCTGGATTCTCTTCTCAGCAAATATTGGCGGGTTAAATTTGGAAAGGGATGAAATATCATGCATAGATGAACTGGAAGACTAAGAAATGTTGTGATAAAAGGAATAAGCCAATAAAAGCAGCAATTAAAAGCTGTAAATGACAACAGGGAGTAACAGCAGTGATTGTAACCATGCCTAGCCCCAGAGTTCCACCTTCAAGGGAGTAGACTAACTCTAACCCCAGAATCTAGGTCTCTGAGGGATGAATCTCAAAGTATGTCTGAGGTGCCCTCCATTGTGGAGGCTGGGATTTGGCACAGGCAGGAGCTAGGGAGATCATCATGCTGACTCTCATCCAGATTAATGAAGGCCCCGAGGACCCGAGGATCCTGATGAGTGGGCTGCACCAGATGTCATCTGCTCCCCCACTGTCCCTGGAATAAAATGCAACCCATTCATGCTAAAAAAAAAAAAAAAAAAAAAAAAAAAAGTTTCTACCTATGACAAAGTAGCGTTTTTTTGTTTGTTTGTTTGTTTGTTTTGTAGGAGTTGTAGGAGGCAGGAAGCAGGTTTTCTGCACATTGGTAATATACAAGTGTACTGAGCAAGGGTAGTGTGCACATGCTGATCAAGCGTGGTGTGGTTTCTGTGATTTTTAAATTCCTTTCATTTTCTCCTCACTCCCTTGATTCTCTCTCTTCTATTCCAGTCTAAGTAAAAGGAAATCTGTAACATAATGCTGAAAGATCATTCTATTTGCTGTCTGGGTCTCTCCTGCTAGCTGTGTGCTGTTATTTCTTTGCATGTCAATTATGGGAAAAAAATCAGAAACAAATATAATTAAAATCTCTTATGACCCATATAAGGCTTTGCGGCTTTGCACTAGTTCTTTGTTCTGACATGGTCGTTTCTTGGTATGGAATACCTGCTAGGAAAGATGTTTATTTCACCTGAAATATTTTTATTCAATGACATATTCCTTAAAGATTCTTATTCTTTTCTTCACTCTTGGTTGTGACTAAAAAGAGTGTAGGTTTTTAGTGAACAGATTCAACTGAATTTAATTGTGCTGTTTATATGTTGGTGCAGTGCCCAGAGAGCTTTGTGAAATGGGTGGTTTTTGTATACTAAAGTAACTAAAGTAATAAATAGGGATCTCAGTTCTAAAATTTCTTGCTTATCTTTATACATGAACTCATTTTTTTCTTAAAAGAAAAAAATAACTTATCTTTTGTTAAACACATAAATTGGCCTTAATTTTAAGCCTGCTGAACTCTCCTGCTGATTGTTTTATGTATTTTATCTAGCACCAGCTGTTGCTAGGTAAAATTATTTTTAAACTCACTATGTTAATTCACAGAATTTTAAATCTTCCTTTTGTGGCTGTATAAATAGGTTTGCATTGTTATTTTGAGATTAAGATCTGATTTCTTTGGGGTCACCTTGATGTTGGAATTAATGCACTTTTTTAAAAGTCAACTAAGGTTTACAGTGAAATATAAAATTTCATATTAAAAAATACAGTGCTGTAATGCAGAACATGAAGATAAAACCTGGGGAAAAAGATTAATGCTTATACTGAGAAAACTGAAGAAGAGACTAAAATTAAGAAATAAACGTATTTGTAAAATATTGAGTGCCACATTATTTAATGTAAACAAAGGGATATAATCAGCGAACCATTTCAATAAGGAAAAATTAAACAATGGCTATTATGAAAGAATTCAGTCATCAAGTGCCCCTCTGATACTTGGAAAATTTCTTACATTCTTCTCAAATAGTATAATCCCAGACAGCTAAGATATAGTTCATATAACAAAGTTTCTTTCATTAGATGCTTTATGGTGTAGCACTAAAATTAGAAGATATGGATTTGAATCTTGAATCTGTTATGCAATAGAGCTTGGTGATTTTTTTTTTTTTTTAAGAGACAGGGACAGTGAGAGAGACAGAGAAAGAAACAACTTTTATTTAGTTTTTCACATGGCCTTAGTTGCTCCAACACTTGGTTGTGTACGTGGTGCTGGGGTTTGAACCCAGGTCCTTGTGCTTGCCAGGCAAGTGCCAAAACCCCTGAGCCACCGCTCCAGACCAAGCTTGGTGATCTTAAGGAAGCTGATTAAGTTCTCCGAATATCTTTTGTAAAATGAGGGATACATATTATAAGATTTTTGAGGTCTTTTCCATTGGAAATTCTCTATGCTTCCCTCTGCTGCATGCTAAATAGTAACTACCACTGTTTGATTGTTTTATACTCTAAATATTCAAATATCAACCGATGTTCATGAGTTTCTACAAGGTGGTAGGACCCCAGGTTACTAAAATCCCCTCAGGAGCTTAAGTAAAATGGGAAAAACAGACTTATGAAAGACACAGGCATAGCACAGAGGTGTGGACCCTTCCAAGAAAGGGAACCAAGCACCTGGAGGGGGGATGCCAGCAGAGACCAGGCAAGGGAGAGCATTAGATTCACAGGAGTTAGTAAGGAAAGAAAGAGGGAAGAAGACAAGAAGTGTGTGGCAAATGCAAAGTATCTTGAAAGGGCATTGTTATGTGTAAGGAGAAGAGGAAGAGCTTGCATGTGACTGGAGCATGTGGGAGAAGGACCACAGGAAAAGGAGCCTGGAATGGAGGGTTTGAGCTATTATGTCAAGAAACATTCTCAGTAACTAGGCAGAGTGAGCAAACTAACAAATTTACTATTTAATTCAGACTTTTGACTTAAATGAACAATATTAAAAATAATGATAATTAGGCTTTCACCATGTTTTCCACTTGAACAAATCCTTTATCCTGTTTGGATTGCAGGGTTTTCATAAATGTATTCATTAGACTTGACTAGACCTACCCTTCATCACTATGTTTCTGTGTTTTAATCTTACGCTTATGTCTAAAACTGTGCAGTTTCTGGTTATAAATTCTGATAGCAAACATTCTATATGAAAGTAGCTTGGTTTCTCCTTGTTTCAGTCAAAGATAACATAAAAGTCCATTACCAATACATAATTTGTGAGTCCAGAATGCATTCTAGCAACATTTTATGCCTTCTTTAAAAGATGCATGTATCCACATGGAATAATGTAAAGTTAAATCTTGTGGTTTAGTCAGCCTACCAAATAGTATACTATATTTAATTTCTGGTGACATTAGTATGCTGCCTTTTTAATGTTTACTATTTGTCAAAATATGCAGGAAATTCTTCCCTAGCATTTCTGCAGAAATGCTGGAGAAAAATTTGCTACATCATCTTCTAGGTGTGCTGGAAAAATGCAACGGCTAAAAATCAATTTTCCATTTCTGAAAAGTGCAGATCCTTTGTGAATCTTCAGCTTACATTTCAAGCAGTGTTTGCTTCTTACAGCTTAATCTTTTAAATGGTCACTGTAACTTTGCCTCCTTTTCCATATACATGTCCAATATATGCAGACTCATCAGTTCTGTCCAAACTTCTGTATCTCTGTTACAGTCTCTAAGGAGGAATAATTACATCTTTACCTGAGTCTGAGAAGATAATGCAAAGCAATTCTTTTTTCACATTGCCTTGGGTTCAAAAATAATTTTGCAGATGTTATTAAGGAATACACGTATTTTTAGTAAGAAAATCTCAAATAATATTTACTTTGATAAAAATCAACATCTGCTAGAAAGCAAAGAGGAACCTGGACCGGGGCATCGAACTGGAACACAGTGAATGTCCACAAGATCTTCAATATGGTATGTTCTCCTGATTATACAGGATGTACTTATCTGCAGTTTGCTTTTTCCAGTTGAAAATGAACTTTCTTATTTAGATACTACCATCTAAATTCACACCAAAGTTGATCATACAGGCATCTTTGTAAGTTCTTTCTCATAACAGAAGGAGAAAAGTAACTCAACAGCATTAAGGCAGTCAAAATCAACACATTTGTGTGTTGACATTTCAAATGATTTATATGCTTATCAGACTGCTTAATAAAATAATGCACAATTTAAAAATCTACTGACACATAAAAGAGAAGTAATCACATCTTTCTGACTCAGGCAACTTCTTTTCTAAGTGGATGCAAATCAGTCAGTTTTTATTTATTAAATGGAAATATGTTTTCTTTGAAAGATAAAGAAATGATCAGTTAAAACTCACCCTCCTAACTAAAAGAGAAAAATTGTCCTTCTTTAATGTTTTTCTGCAGATTTGGTGTTGGTGTCACCTTTTCAATGCTGTGACAAATATCTTAGAAAAACAACTGAAGGGAGGAAAGATTTATGTTAGGTCACGGTTTCAGAGGTTTCTGTCCATGGTTGGCTGGCTCCAATCCAGTGGGTCATAGGTGGGTCAGAACATCATGGTGGAAGAAGGCTGCTCAGCTCATGGCAGCCAGGAAAGAGAGAGAGGGGAAGAGAGAGAGAGAGAGAGGGAAGAAAAAAGGAGGAAGAGGAGGGGGGAGGGGAAGAAGGGTAGGAGAAAGTACGGGTGGGAGTTTGAAGACAAGAAATATATACTTCAGGGTGTGTCCCCAATGATTACTTCCCCCAACAATGCTTCACTCACTGCCTCCAGTTTCCACTACCTCCTTGCTATCCAATCAGCTATCAATGAATTAATCCATTAATAAACTCAGAGCCTTCATGAACCAATCACCTCCCCAAATACCCATGTCTCAACATTGCTGCACTACGGACCACACCTTCGACACATGAGTCTCTGGGATCACTTCATATCCAAACCATAACAGTATCTGACCTATCATATGCTCTAGCCAGGAATTGTGTAAAAGAGTTCTCTCAGCACTGCTAGCAGAGGTGGATTCAATGGAACCTCAGTCGATTATTGCCTTGGACAATACTATATCCTCTCTGATCTATTTCTTCTCCTATAAACCGGAGTGAATATCAACTGTGTCTGACTTATACAACTGTTCATAGGATCAAATGAAAGAAATATGAAAATATCCCTAAAGAGGTAAATTGTTGTACAAAAACATATGTTAAATAATGTCCTTTATATTTAATCAAAGACATGTCTTTTCCCTAAAAGTACTATAAGCAGGGTGTACTGGAAATAAAAATACACCAATATGTAATACAATACTCAGATGTAATAAAAAATAATAACAGGCACAAACGGATAGCATTCCTCAATCCTAGACCAAGAACAAGTGCTACTATTGTAGAATTGTTCTGACATTCAATTTGAGAACCCTCTAACAAGGATTATTTTTAAGTTATTGAAAGATGATTTGAAGAGAAACACAATTTAAAATATTGAGTCTTTCTGTTTTGCAACGTCGACAGCATTATGAAGTAAATTTCAGATTGCTTACTTTGGTTTCATGTAGTTCAAGATAATTGAATAAATCCCTAGAAGTGGAATTATGGTTCTTCTTTGGGTACTTAAACTCTAGGAACTAAGCTTGTGTTTAATTTTAACAAATGCTAAACAAAGAGAAGCAGCAGCTCCTCCCCATCTGCTTTTCCACGTACAAGAAAGGATTAGTCCCCTTAGAAAAAGATCTGGAGTCTCACGTTATTTTTTTCTGTCTCTCCACCCCTATGCAATGGGGTACCTCACTTCCCACTGTCCAAATGCTGTGCTTGGCTAACAGTGTTACACAAGAGAGATTACTCCCATGAAGAAGAGATCTTTAGGCTGGGAAAAATCTTTCTGATTTTTTTTTTTTTCTGAATCTGCTGGAATACACACTGTTCTTATCTTTTGGCAAGTGGAGGTGGAATATCTCTGATGGTTCTTTTGAGTCTCTGTAGAATCTGTTATAGTATCCATCCTTTGAATGGAAGAGGACAAAGGACAGAAGAGAAAATAGCATGCAAAAGGGACAAATAGATTCTGTAGGAAGTATCTGACTAAAGCGTGGACTGTGGGTTCAGTGGAAAGATCTCCACTTCTCCAGTGTTCACACTATTGAAAATTCCCATCCTCATTAATTTACTTCTAATGAACAGAATGTGAGAAAGATAATGTGATGTCACTCTCTTTATCAAATAATATTATATGAGATTATGTTTCAACAGACCAGAGCTACAGTTTTCCCTTCTTGGCTTACTAAAGTCAATGGCCATGTTGATAAACATACATGGCAAAGTACCATGTATGGGTGACCTCTAGGACATGGTGGCAGCCTCCATCTGGCAGCCATCAGAAAGGGAAGGGTGTTATACAGCAATAAAGAAATTAATTCTCTCAACAACTTGAATGTGCTTAGAAGTAGACTTTTCCTTATTCAAGCTTCCAGATGAGAGCACAGGCCCATCCATCATCATCTCAACATCATCACTCTGAGACCCTGAGCAGAGAATCCAGCTAAACCAGCCTGGACTCCTGAGTCACAGAAACTGTGATATAAAAAAATAGGTGCTATTTTAATTTACAGTGACTTGTTATTCAGCATTAAAAAACTAACATATCAACTAAAAGGAGGAAATCAGAAAGATGACTTGAAAGTGATTAGAAGTGGGTGGAGAAAATAGATAAGGGAAATCTACAGGGCAGTGTGGGGAAGGGATAGCGTGAGTGTTTTGCATTATTCACAGAATGTCAGACCTTATTTGTGAATGGAATGTAAAACATTGCAGAACAGAATACTTTTAAATCCAAAGTCATTTCAACTTATCCTCTACTTTTTAGATCCTGAAGCTTTTCTTCTGATTAAACATTTATGCTTCTTGCTTATGTGTTATTCCTGTATTGCAGATTTCATTTCCACAGCTGTTTAGAATTCCTAAATCAAATGGCCTACTCCCAGGTTCTTTCTTTACCTAGTTGAAATGAGAGAAACTCTGCTTTTATAAAACATGAACAGCAAAATCTGACATCGCAATAGTCGTCTTTTATAAAGGGGAGAGTACGGTGAAGTAGTTAAATATTTTTTTAATTGGAAAAAGCTAAATGTACTTTCTGGTAACCAATCACTCTGTCTTACTGTATCTGCCTCATCAATTCACCATCTGCTTCCAAATTTCATCCAACAACATGTTTTTCATCTTTTCTCACACCTCTTATTTTCTCACTTTTATTTAACTCTATATGAACTTCATGAAAAGTTAACACTTTCATGCTCAACACATGCATGATCATAGTCAAAAGAACAAGACTTCAGCAGCACAGGGAACACATTATCTGGACAATTTGATGTGGACACTGGATGGCAAGGGGAGATATCGGGGTCATATGTAAAAGCACTCACAGTTATGAAAAGCAACTTTTAGGTTTCAGCAGGCTGTTGACACATATTTTGACTATCTGCCAACCTCATCACAGGCAGAACATAGGATTTCCCTACTGCCCTCTTTGCCCCTACTGACTTGATGAGAGACAATTATCTCCCTGTAGTTCCCTCCCACATCAGACTGTGAATGTAATCACATCCTCTGCCTCAGAAAATCTATTTGGCATCTATTTGTGGTTTCAGAAAATTTATGTTCTAAAATCTATTAGTCAGCCTTGGGGTGTTTCAAAAATCTTCAGCATGTGCACTACATAGGGGTTTGATGATACAAGAATGATGACAGACAATAAGAGCTTTTGCCACCATGCCACATTTCAAGGTGCCAGTTCCCAGCAAGGGCTGTAAAAGAACTTGAAGGTGACCTTTGTGGAACCCAACCCAGTTCATAAGAGTGGAGAATTAAAAGTATGACAATTGTGTTCAGAAGTTTATCATGAAGTCTTTAGATAGGAAGTCAATGTAAGAGGCTGGAGGGGTGGCTCAGTGGTCACTGTGCTTGCCTGGCATGTGCGAGGATGTGGGTTCAAACCCCATCACCATGAAGTGTCGGAGCAACAAAACCCACATGAAAAATTAAATAAAATTGATTCTCTCTCTCTCTCTCTGTCCTCTCTCTTAAACAACAACAACAACAACAAAGTCAATGTAAATTCCACAGACACAAGCAAAGCTAAATTCTGATCTGGCAATTATCAGCTTGATTTAGACAAGATGCTCTATGAACCTTCATAATTGAGATTAAATGCTCCCTTAATATTGAAAAGCATCTTCGTAATTCACATCTACCATATTCACCTAAATGAATGGCTCAGAGCATTGCCATCTAGACACTGATTTAAAAAGTAGCAAGGGAGAGGTGGGAGCAACTACAAACATCTGAAAAATAAATTTATAAGAACCTAAAATTTGCTTATTTTAAAAACTAAGTTCATAGTCAACATCAGCTTTAAGTTATCAGTGGAGACACTGAGATATCCCCACATATTTCAGAACTTTATTATTTTAATTTCAAGCATTGCCGGAAGAAAAAGATAATTTGAAAGATATTTTAAATGAATCTGTTAATTATGTTATAGAAATATTAATATAACCTAATTTAACATTATCATTATATGGTGAAATTTATAACTATAGAATAATATTAAAATGACATCTTTTCACTAATTAGTTAATAATCTCTTTTTTGACTTTCTCATATGAATTAATAATTTGCAAATATAAATTCTTAAATTTTGGCTCAGAGTAAGTGCCTACCCAAAGCAACTACTGCTGAAGTATATGGAAACACCAGTTGACGTTTTGGGAGACTCAGGATACCTAAATAAAGAAAATCTTAAAATAGGCAAAATATGAATAATTCCTGTGAGGAAAGAATTAAAGTGTCCAATTTGTAATAAATTGAATTCTAAGCAAAAATTTTAAAATTATGAGGCAATACTCCTTGACTTTGTAAAAGGCCTACCCTGCCTTTGTGGAATATGGAGATTTCACACCCTTTGTATTATTTGAAATTTTGAATAAACTCCTTGAACAACAGATATCAAAGTAATTTGACAAAGTATGTTATTTATAAGTCACACATATTTCCCTCCAACTGCCATTAAAATCAGAAACCCTAGGGGTGCACTTCTGTTCCCTGTTTGTACCCTTGCTCTTTCACTTTGTAAATGACATTCTTTTATCGCATTAAGGGAGACTGGAAGGAACCTTCAGAGAATAGCTACAGAATCCCCTGGCTAAGCACTGCAGATATTTTTGAATTCTAAACCAGAGGCATTCAGGCAAGTGTTAGTTGTGGCGTGTTTTTGCAAACATAATGGTCCATGTAACCGGAATGTGCAAGGTAAGGAAGCAAGTCACTCTCACTGAGAACGGGTGAGGCTTCCTAAACTCAGTTACTGAGTCTTCCTCACTGCCCTCCAGTAGCTGCTCTGAATTCAAGACCTACAGGGCAGTTGTGAGGCTCTGAGAAATATAATTAGAAAACCACCTTTTAAAAATATCTGTGACCTTCTGTTGCCCCCACATTGTGGCTGTCCTCTTCTTCTGCTTCAATTTTTGGACTTTCTAGTTTCTATCACGTAAACATCTGCAGTTTCCTTAAGGTTATTACAAATTGGAAATTATTTATATATTTCCGTTGTTTTTGTATTTAAGTGTTTTATGCTGTGCAAAAAGAGTTCTAGGATTATCTCCTAGAGCTAGGGCTACTGAATGTAATTTATAAGATACTTTTAGTAACTATATTCTTTTCACTCAAAAATGACATATATGATATATGACTATCAAGACTACACTGAGTCAAACAGAAGGAACTTTGATTATCATTTTTTGGAAGAATATTTAAAACTGAACTTAGAAAAATTTAATGAGACAGCCTTTCATTATGTATTTTCTCCAGTTCAATTATTCTACCATTTTGGTCTATTGTGTAAAGGTTTTTATGTAGGGAAGAGGGAGGAAGGGAGAGAGGGGAAAAAGTTTGTTTAAATTTTTCATTTTATTTTTATACCCAGGTACAAAAGTACCCATTAAATAACTTTTTTTCCTATAATGGTTGAAGAAAAGACCTGAATAAAAGTCTTAAATTTGGACTTTGTTAATTATTATACATTCTCCTTTTGGCTGGCATTTTATCAGAGAGAAACACAGTTTACCAACACCATATTGCTTAGTTCTTTCCAAATTACTTCTCGCCTGGAGAGGAAACTGGATCTACTACATGTATTTCCATCTAAATTATGTGCAGAGAAAAACATTCTTCACTTTGTTCTTCAAGGAAACTTATTTCCAATTAAAATTACTTGATTAAAATTAAGTTGAATTAGAAAACATCATTACATGTAAAAGTTTTCATTCTATAATCCCCACCTCCTTAGCTCCTTCTTTATTTCCTTATCTCTTATATATATTTCTCTAGACCAAGATAGGCAAGATGTTGCCCCTTTCATTGCAGGGGCAGTGTGTGCATAGTTTGGATTATCTTTTCCTTTATAGTAGTAGTTTACTTATAGTATCTGTTTATTGATAAAAAATGCAACAACAAAATAAGCTATTAAAAATCAGTGACATTTTTAAATGCATTTTTAACTTTTGACAGCAGTACACACACACAAACATACACACACACACACACGCACACTTATATACATATACCCATTTTATCTAAGAGACAGCACTTACTATGATAGGAATCCACGGAACCCTAGAAATCCCTCCAGCCCTTCTCCCTTCTCCCTGCTACTCTATCACAGGGGTGGCGGGTGGGGAGTTGATGGGGTTGTGTGTATAGAGTGGGTGTGCAGGACCCTGGTTCAAAGTCATGACACCTGTGCATAATCACGTGTTTCAGGAGAAAAGGGTAAGAAGTCAAGGGAAGGTCCTTATTCCATGAATGTCATTTCTATAGTATTTCTACACCAATACCTGGTATAAAATTGATGAACCATTATGTCCACATCAATCTAAAGAGTAGAATTATCTGGCAATAATCATTAAAACTGCTGAGCTGTTACATACTAAAAATGAATGTTAAATCTAGAAAGCTGAAACTTTAATCCATTTTCATGTATTCTTAAAATTTTTAATAAAATCCAAACTCTGTAAGACTTACAACATAATTATTTAAGGGATTAAAAATATCATAATCTTGCCTGATGTCTCATTTTAATGGTCAGTGAAATTTGTATGCTATCTGTGATCTTACTTAGTGGATATGTCTCACTTTCTGCTTTATTACATTCTATTACCATGTTTTATTCATTTGCCTATTTCTCCCCTGCTCAAAATTTCCAACGGAGAACGGAAAATACTTTAATGCTCATAAAGGATTTTCCTCTTACTACCAAGTAAGCAAGGCAGTAAGTCTGATTATGTTCTTGACAGACTTATTTTTCATCCAGAATGAGTTAAGACAATGTGTACCCTAAATTTACCTTGGCTTCCGTAATTGATCAATTAGGAAACATAAAGTATAACCACTAAGCTCATATTTTTCTGTGACCTGTTTATGAGTAATCTTAAGCTTCCTTCATTTCAGTAGTCAAATTTAATGATCCCTGTTAAATATGAAGATATTTTGAAATGAATAATCTAGATGAAAGCAGAGCAAGTTGTTTCTGATTAACTTTAGTTGTTCTATAACCATGTCAGTCAATATATTATCTGACAAGCGTGAATCTTTATAGTAATATTGAACACAAATCAATTAAATAGTAAAATCCCTCATTGCAGTATTATCTATAATTTTTCATTATGCCTATATTTCTGGACAATTATAGTTATGTTTCCCACTTCAGTATTAAAGCAGAAGCTACTCTGGCTAAAACGAACTTAAAGTAGCTAAAGTAGCCCTCTTCTGATGCCAGCATGTGGAAGAATGAACAGCAGAGCGAACATAGCTGCCCAGACAGCAGAACTCCTACGGTGCCTTGAAATGCACTCAGTCTGTATTCTCAGATGGAGAGTCAGCATTGTTGAAGATGTGTTTGTTCCTTGAGTAAGGAGAAGATATAGCAGTAGTAGTTGTGAAGCAATATTGGCATAACACACATCGCAGAAGACCCAGAATAGGTTACTGGGTTTTGATGAGTTCTAGGTACCAAGATGTATGCTGATATCATCATTCTATCAGGCTGAAGTAACAATGCAATAAGCAGAACAATGCAGAGTCATGAGTGTGCTGATGTTGGGGAGTGCTCCACAAGATGCCTGGTAGGTCCTGCAACCTTCCAGAACTGGTGGTATCTGAAGTAAGTTCTAGAACTTTCCTAGTCAGGGTGAAATCTAGTGACCAGAAACACTGGCATCATCTAGAAGCAGTTGCTAGAAACATAATCATATGCCCCTATCCAGACTGGAAGAAATTAGCATTTTACCAGATCTGCAGGTAATGCATATGCACATTAAAGTTTGAGAAACACCATTCCAGAAGGTAAATGACAGGTAGCCTAGTGGTCAGGCAAGGGCACAGTCTTCCAGGAAGGGGAAAACCCCGGCAAAGGGTTAGTTATAGGAAGAAGGAAACTTCTGGCCATACGGGTTATTATGGCTGGATGGCAGAGTTTAGTTAGAGGCTTAGCTGAAAATGACACAGAAGAAATGTCCAGGGATTAGGTAATGAAACATAGCTAATCAGATAATGCTATATTAAGGAGATAGACTTTTTACAAGAAATGACTAATAAGGTCAGATGTGTACTTTAGTAACATCACTTTAGCCTGTATATGCAGAAGTGATTGGAGAATAATAAGTATTAAGTCAGCAAGATCACTCAGGAGCTTATTGCAGTATTTAAGGGGGAAAAGAAAAACAGCAGTTATGGTGGAATGAAGTTCACAAATATAAAAAAATGCAATGTGAAAACTTTATGAAGATTGAGTGATTAATTGCATAGAGGAGTTGAGACACATTGGCAGAGGGAGATTTCAGTCTTGGTCATTTGGATAACTTGTGGGACCAATCCCTGCAAATAAAGATTGACATTTACTATTTAAAAAAAAGTAAGCTCTTTGTTGACTTGTTGAGTGTGAAATACCTGTGGACGTATAAGTGACATCATCTAGTAAACAGCTGAATATATAGATCTAAGGCTAGAAATTTGGGAGTCATAAACATAAAGTTGTTAACAAAGGACTAAGAGTGGATTACATTACCCTGGGCTAGCATGGATTTGAATGTAAAAGAAGGGATATTGGATAGGGCAATAGTTTCCTTTGACAGGCAGAAGAAGAATCACCCTAAAACCATATCAGAAAGGATTAACTTGAAGATCAAAAGAAGAATAACATTTTAACAATGCCAAATATAAAATCTGCATTGCTTATGTGACCTTGCTGAAATCAGTTTTAAACAAGTGGAGAGGCAAAGGAACAAGTAGGAGGTGAGACATTAGAAAAAAAAACCAAAAAGAAATGAGGCTAATGAACCATTAATTGAGTCAGTAGAAGTGGAAAGAGGGAGAATTTTAATATTTTCATGGAGTTCCATATTAAAAGTGCTACTTCGAGAACTCTCAAATATAGATCTCTAAATGCAGTGGGCTCTTCCAGGTCGGCTGTTTCTTTAGTTTCATTTTTTTCTTTCCCAGAATAAAAATGCTTTCTTTATAATATTGTATTTAATGAGGCTATATCTGTTTGAGTTTATCACATGTTATACAACATCAAGACTGAAAAATTATGGGAGTGAAATAATTCAACTGATGACCATTTCAGTATAGGTCCTAAGCAAGGTAGACAGAGCCAATGGAATCTTCTGACAATTTTTTTCAAAGTTGGAAGATGCAGACTGCAGTATGATGAGATGACATTTTCCCTCCTTGGGCTGTCTTTAGCCTTTGTTCTGAATAAGAAATATTTTTAAAACATTGAAGATACCATCTATCTGTGACATGATCAACTATAGGCAACATAAGCATGCTAACATTATTGTCAAGCAATTAACCAATTTCCAGATAGATTACTGTTTGATTTAATAAGGTTTACATTTAAATTAAGACTTTGTGAGATTAATGGCGTTGAGAAATGCCAAGAATAAAGAACACTGCCATGAGTCAGTTGTCACACAAACATCAAATTGAACCTTAATAAAGGAGAATTAGATGGCTGGAGGTTGGAAGGTTTCTAGGAAAGACTGGAAACTATAAACATAATCAAACCTTTGAAGTATTACAGAGGCAGGAATAATGCTTTGTGAGGTTAATCAACTGATTCAAGTCATACAGCTAACTAACTGGTGATCTAGCTGGGACTGGACACCAAGCCAAGCCTGGCAGATGCTAAAGCTCATAACTATATGAGCAAGGCACCTGCCTCCCAGGTCCTCCCCGAGTACTTATTTTTCAATATGTGATGGAGGCTGTGTTTGGAGAATAACTACTATCATCCAAACTTCCAATTTCTTTTCCCTTCCTTACTACTGGAATGAATCTTTCTGATTATTACTTGTATCAAAGTAACTTTCCTAATATGTAGCCTGGGGGCTTTATAAGCAAGATATTATCTATCGATATTATCTGACTCGTGCTCTGTGTGCTTGCACATTCTGCTTGTACTATGCCTGACTATTAATTTTCTCCAGCTTTGTTCTATTTGCTACACGATGTTCTTCTCTTCTTCAAAATTGTTCTTTTTTCCAAATTATCTTTTAAGACAAATTCTATTATCTCCAAAATTTTAGTATTCAGTTGTATTGAGTTCTTACAAATGTCAGGTACACTTTCTGTATTGCCATCTTTTTGTACAGGTGTGATGTAATATTAATAATACTGTATATTATTTTATGTTTCTCAGACTACAAAGCATAGGCATTATCTCAATTAATTTTTAATTTTCATATACATGATAACTCTCATTGTATTGTATGTCCTATCATGTTATTTGTGAATTAAATAAATCTTGGATCCATTAGCACTGGGGAGTTTTGAAAGGGGAGGTCTAATAGGTAGTTCATGTTCAATCTAATAGGTAGCTTATATTCAATCACATTCTCCTTATGGAAAGAATTCAGATAGGTGTGAAGGCTGGGGCAGCTGAGAGGTGTCTCTGGGAAATGGAACTAGGCTTCATCCTGTCACAGAATGCATCCTTTCCTGTGATCAGGTAGCAGATGCCAAGGTGAACAGGGTAGGTGGCTATGGATACAATGGATGCAATAAGCCCCCATAAAAATGATTCCAAGTCACCTCTCAGTGTGGAAGGTATCATCCATATCTCAGTGACAACATTTTTTATTAGAGTATTTGAATTATACATAGTAGATGAGGACAGTTTGGCAAATCATACAAGATAGGAATTCAATTTCAATCCCCTTTCTTTCCCCTGCTTTCTTTCCACCTCTCCCTTCCCCTAGTCTCCCTGCTTTAGTCTACTGATTTTCCTTTCGCTTACTTATTTATATAGTTTTGGTTGGTACTTTCTACATACAGAAATTCCCTTTGGGACTTTTATATGTGCATATAACATGATTTATAAATTCATTCAATTTTTCCTCCCCTTTCTCATCTTTTCTCCCTCCCTCTCGTTCTCCTTCTGCTCCACCGATCATCCCTACATCTTTATGATACCCAGTACTCTCCCCTACCACCTTCTTTTCCTTATTTTGCTCAAATTTCCACATATGAGAGAAAACAGCTTTTAAAGTTCAAATATCTGACTGTAATATGCTCTTATCTACTGATTTATGTAAATTACCTTTCATTTTTATATCATTCTCCATTAATGCCATTTCAATCATCTGTGTCATCACCCTTTTTTGGACAGCTATATCACTGCCCACTGCAAACCAGCAGAACTCTAAACCTGCTCCTCCTCACCTTCTCTATTTCAGTAAACACCTTAAAAATCGTTGAAATTATACTAGATTTTTTTTCTCTCTAAAATGCTACATTTGTTCTACCAAATGATGTAAATTCACCTTTAAATTTGATATTATTGGCTATGTTCATTTCTCCTTATCTCTATTATCACCCTAGTTCAAAATCTTTGTTTTTACTTCTCATCTGAATATTATAATAAACTCTCAGAAGATCCAGACTGACCTCACTGCTCCTACTCTTGCCCTCTTCACACCAACCAACATAATCTTTCAGAAAATCAGACGAGTTCAAGTTACTTCCTCCTTGGTCTAAGCCTTCGGTGATTTCTCTTAATACCCACAGCAAAGCCCATGGCCCTGTATGGTCTGGGATCTGGGCCTTGCGCGCCTCTCTAATCTCCTTCCCAGTGCCTCTCAACTGGCTCACACTGCTCTGGCCGCAGTGGCCTTTTACTGTAATCACCAAGCTTACTCTGCCTTTACAGCGTTGGCTTTTGCCTTTCTCCCCAGAACTTATTTGCATGAATTTCTTCCTCAGTCCTTCAATAGCCATCCTAACCAGAAGTCTTCAGGAAGGTGTCCCCCTGGCTACACTATCTAAAATAGGAAACCCTTCCCCTTATGCACATGTGCACACACACTTTATTAACATTGTCCTGTTTTATGTTTATTTTATGGTACTCTCACTAACTGATCTTATCATTAATTTAGGTTGACGATTGACATCTTCTTCACTAGAGTATAACCTCCATGAGAGCAAGGGTTTGATCTTACTCTTCTTTATTCCCAGTTCTTCCTTCTTGGCACATAATGTTGGTTGAAAAAACTTTTATTGTTCTTGTCCACCTTTTCAGAAAGCACATTAAAAAGGAAGACCTGACAGGACAGGTTCCCTTAGAGTAAACATGACAGAGTGTGAAAATGTGACTTGGAGTTCCATAGACTTGACCTTGGACAGATTGAAATAGCAAGTTTCCCCCTAATCAGCTATTCATTTTATCTATGGCAAGTTACATACCTTTTTAAAGCATTTTCTCTCTTTGTCTTGTAAAAAGGGATGAGTATACCCATTTTCATAGTTTTCTAAAGCATCAAAGATAACATGGAAATGCAACTACCATGGTTGTATTTGGCTAATTCCTTCAGTACTGGTTACTAGTCATCACTGTAGTCCCAGTGAGAGAAAACTGACTTCATTTCCAATTCAAATGATATCTATTAATTACCCTAATTGAACATTATGCCTTGCATGCACATATTAAAATGTCATACTGTACATCATAAATATATGATATTGTGGGTCAACCCGAAAATAAACAATTAAAAGGTATTTTTACTAAATGAAGAAAAGATATTTTGGAAGGGCTGGAGCAGTGGCTCAGAGGTTTCAGTGCTTGCTCCGCATAGGCATACACAAGCATGCGGGTTCAAACCCCAGTACCACTTACACAATGAAGTGTCGGAGCAATGAAGGCCACATGAAAAACTAAAAAAATAAAATTGATTCCCTCTCTCTCTGTCTCTCTCATTGTCCCTCTGTCTTAAAAAAAAAAGTTATTTGGGCTGATGCCTGATTTATATTAAAGCAAAGCTTTAAAAAACAATGCATTTTTATAAATTATATGGTATGTTTTGAGCATACAGAGTAGACTAGTTTTGCATTGAATTGAAAACATCCCATTTGTAACTGTAAACAAAGGTTTTCAGTTGCCATTCTCCATGGTTTAAGGCATCTTTATTAATTATAATGACTCTATCCTGAACTATTAAAAAGGATGATAAACTAATGAAAGAAAAAACAAATCCTTCCAGATAAAATTTAATCTTTTTTGCCTGACTGAAGAAGCCAAACTTATTACCCTACAAATAGCTTTCATTTTACATGATGCTAACTGAATATATAAAATCTATTAGGTACATTACCATTTATATGCAGATTTTATTGTGTTCGGATAAAATGTGCACTTCCAATCTTATTGGAATTCCCTCATAATTAAAGGAACATATGGCTGGCAGATTTAAAGAATTAAAAATGTTTTAAATTGTTTTACAAATATAATTTTTAAATAATAAGAAAATCTTTCCAAGCTTTTAAGGAAAGATTTTTTAACCTACTATTTTAACCTACTATGCTCATTTTATTTCAAAGAACAGAAGCTAAAAAAAAAAGTAAATCTCCCTTTTTAAAATGAATTCACATACAAGGAAAATTAAGGCAACTCAAAAATTGATTTTTCAAACTTGCCATCTAAAAACACTATGGGGTATTGTTCTTTGCAGAAATGCTTTCTACTTGGATAGGTCAGTATAGGTAATTAAGAGCAGGGTTGTGATTTAGAGCAAGGGTGATTTAGAGCTAGCATGGATTGTAGTTTCATATTTTTAAACATTATTATTTTTTGTTTAAGAATGAGGGGACAATGAGAGAGAGAGAGAGAGAGAGAGAGAGAAAAGCATTTTTTAATTTAGTTTTTCATGTGACTTTCATTCCTTGGACACTTTGTTGTGTACGTGGTTTGAACTCTTGTACTCATGCATGCCAGGCAAGTGCTGTAACAGCTGAGCCACCACTCCAGTCCCTTAAGTATTCTTACTATGAACACTGAAACTATTTGAAATTTATCAAGATTTCAGGAATATTCTGCTGCCAAGCAGAGAGCCTCTGAGTGGTGACTGCTAATACCTTGAATGAATGAAGATGTGCTATGGAATATGAGATCTGCATATTACTCATTTATTTGTCTACTCTCATTTATTTACTAGATAGTTACAGAGTGCCAATCATGTGTTAAGTTTCGCTGTAGATCCTGGAAAACAGCAGTGCAGAAAGAAGAAAGCACTATATCTAAATGGATGTTTCTGTTCAAGTCTAAAGAACAGGCTCAAATCACCTTGAATGGTGTGAGACACACATGTCTTTTAGGACACAAAACATTCTGAATATAAATATGTTTTCTAGGGGTTATCACTTAAGTTGAATCAATAAAATGCTAAACTACTAGGTCGCTTATATTAATGTGGTTGAAAAGTTGGTCAATCCAATTATATTAAGTCATTTGACTTAATTCATAGATAAGTCAAAGGCTAGCTTTGCTTCTCTTCTGTTTTCAATGGGATGGGTTGCAACTTAGAGTTATCTATAGCTACTTATATTGTGTTAAACGTTCCAAGCTTCAAATTTAGGACTCTAATAATTGGGTGAGCTCGATAAACCTACTATGTATGATGACATTAATATTTTACTCAGTTTGAATAACTCTTGACTCTGCTATGCAGGTTATTTATTGTTCTGCGTTCTGGAACTGACATTGCATAAATATGAAAGAGTCATGTCTCTGACTCCACTTGCTTGGTTAGCAGGAGCAATAAACTGAAAGTAATAGAAAATTATATCTTTATGTTTAACTGGACACACTTTTGATCTCCTTTTCTTTGAGAGCACTAGATTGCTATATCAGCTGTCTAGCACTGTTAAGCTACTTTCAATACATCTTTGATGACATTTGTGACTAAAAATTAAAGCTTCAATGAGGTATAATGGGGAATGAAATGCTGGAACACTCTATAGTAAGCAAGCCAGGAGAAAATAAAAGAAAAATAAACTAAATGAGTAAATTACTTTTTTGTGATTTATAGGTCAGTCAGCCATGAGCCTTGGCTAAAAGAAGAGCAGACAAGTAACTCTGAACAGCTGAATCACACTAGAAATTGCTGTGAGTTGCATTTTGGCTATAAAATGATTAGCACATAAAAACAGAAGAGGGTTGGGCAGAGTGTGCAATGACCTCTGTGTCATAGATCAGGTTTTTAGACTTGCTTCTCCTAGTGACTATAAAATAAACTGTACTTATTTTATAGGTGAATAAACCCGTAAACACACATAGGCTCCAGGACACTTGGATGAGTTGGAGAATGATTTGAGTATGTGGTGTGCTTGGGGACTAACAGGGTATATACAGCCAGTGACTGCTTTCTGAGCATGGCTGTGTAAAAAGCAGAACACATTTGTGTGTGTATGTGTGTGTGAAGCAATGTGGCTTCTGAAGGACAATAGCTGCGTTGAAGGAAAAGAAGCTCCATCACAATAATACAATGACATGTTACATCTGGGTAAATGACACAAGTCATCCAGTCTAAACAGGGATCGTAAAACAGTGGGTGGCAGGGCTAGCCCTGGAATGCCACTCTAGTTCTAAGTTCATTATTTCAGGCGCATACTTTTGTTTTAGAATTAGTTCACACGTTTCTTTTCTATGGATAGCTCTATTACCTTTTAAAGACTGCAAATAGGAACTTGGTGTCAATTAAATACATATACTTGATTTCTCAAATGAAGATTTAGAAAAAGAAGATAGTTTTCTACAAAAGTGATGTTTTCTAATAAAACTCTCAAAATTATACTAGAAAGTCCCCTGTCCGGGAGCTAGCAGATAAGAAGGTATACTATTAATGTACAGTGAGAAACAGTACAAGAGTATACAGATAGTAGTGTGGTTGGCTAGAATTGAAACAGAAAAATCATGGTTGTTATCAGCACTAAAACTCAAGGCACTTCTGTTAAAAAATGAGCCAAACTGGGAAGTCTTTTAGAAATTAAAAGATTCATATGAAGAGCAGAAATTCTCTTAAGGAGTCAATGTTAAAAGAGCCCTGAGAGCTTTCATTTAGAATTTCAGCTTTTCTAAAGGATTGTATTTCATCTAAACCTTTGTCATCTTGTAAATATGTTTATTATGGTGTGTGCTGCAGTTCTTAGAGCAAATTGGCTTTAACCGATTTTTGATGAAATACCTAGCCATGACTGAGTGTTTACGCCAAAGTGCAGAGTAAGTACTCATGCATACTAAAACACAGGGTAACTAATAAAGCTCAGCTCATTCTTTTCTTCCTCAAAAACCTCATTGTGAACCCAGTGCTGTGGAAATTAATATTCTGGTTTTATGTTCCTTATTGTACATCATATTTGATGGACACTGTAATTCATATAATTCAAAAAATATTAATTAAGTGTAAATGCTTTGTATGAAGAGATATGATAGAGTAGGCTGGAGCAGTAGCATGGTGGTTATGGCACTTGCCTAGCATGTGCAAAGACACAGGTTCAAACCCCAGCACCACATACACAACGGAGTGTCAGAGCAACGAAAGCCACATGAAAAACTAAATAAAACTGATTCTGTCTCTCTCCCTCTCACTGTCCCTCTCTCTTAAAAAAGAGAGAGAGAGATGTTAGATATCACATTGTAGGGGAGACACTGAAGGACACTGGGCATGGGGTTGAAAGACTCAGACTTGAGACTTGAATTTTTCCTGTGCTACTTAGTAGCTCTGTAATGTTGGACCTGGTTCATCACGAGTCTTGGTTTTCTAATGTCCAAATGGCAAGGACAATATCTGCTTCTGACAGTCCCAAAATTTCTATGACGGTCAATGCAAGAAGTGTTCAATCCACCTTTTTCTCTACTGATGTTCTTGGTCTCAGATTTGCCCTCACATTCCACCTTGTTCTACAGTTAAGATTTGCAGTTCCTTTAGTAAATCTAAATGGCTGCACAAACATAAGGCATTATTATTATTCTCACTGGCAACATGCCAGGCTGCTCTATAGGACTTTGCTGATCATGAACATATTATTCCATTTGTTATTCATATGGTTCACAGGAAGTTTCAGTGATAGCCATTATTATTTTTAAATTCTTTTCAGAAAGCATTTTTGTAGTCTAAATATGTAACCGACACTCTGACTTTATTAGGATCACTATAAACTGAGGTTTTTTTATGAATTGGGAAGTTTCTTTCCAAGGCATCTATATTTATTCTTGTGAAACTATGCAAGGACCAAATTCATTTTAAAATTCCATGCTTATGAGAATGTTAGGAATAGAAATAATGGCACACCAGTGCAATTTTCAGATTTTTTAAGAAATGTGCTTTTAAAATAAATGTATACTGCTTGTATGAATGGTTTCATTGGACAGGAAATATACAATGAACCATGGCTTGGGCAAAAGATGACGGATATGCGTTCTCATTGGGCTTTAGGATATGAGTTATATGTTCTACAAAGTGAATTCATTTTGTTGTTTTCTTTGCAATGGTTACTTTTTCTGTCATCTGTTAACACTGGTCATAAATTGTGTCACTTCCAGGAAATTTTCTATATAAATCAAGAGTAACAAATTAACACTTTTCCGGAGAAGGCTTGGTTTATTCCACAGTGAATCTTCATGGATGTTACCTTTCTTTGAACATCATATGAAAATCTGTGCATACATTGGTCCTACTCTTCTGTGTCCAATAGTATCCCTCCTCCTCTGTGAAGTCTGGGTACCAAATTCCATAGCCATCTCTTCGTGCTGGGAACTCTGTGCCATGGTTGTCTGTCATTTTCAGTTGCCTACTGGCATGTATTAACTTGCATGATTTTTTCATCTTTCTAAGTATAAATTCTGACTTCACATTAAAATGCAATTTCTTTATTTCTGCCTCTTCTCTGCAACCCTCATCTCAGCAGAATCTCAAAAGCTGATATTTAAGAAACAGTCCTGGTAGTTCAACTCCTACATCCCCAAGCAGACTCATATCTTTCATGTCAAGAAGGATGTTTTGGTTCCTCTAATCTTTGGGGTGTAACACTGATAGTCCAGAGAAGCATGAAGAAAATGCTCAATAAATCTATCCACAGCTGTCCTCACTCACATTTTTTCTTCACACTCCATCTTGGTCTGCTGTCAAAGGCCATAAAGTGTCATCTGCACCTGCCTCCCCCTCCCTTTGATGGCCTCGGTCTTCAGCTTGAGTAATTGGGAAGCTCATAAATTTCTCTCTTCAAAGAACTGGGGAGATCTTAAGAGACTTACCTTTCTCTACTGTTGTTAGCAAGTCATTAACTCTGGAATTAAAACCTCAAATCACTAAAGGCAAAGGGAAAGTCTGAGCCTGAGGCTGACTCTAACACACCTTGCAAAAATTATCATTCTTCTCTTAAAACGGAAAAGAGGGATATGACCCAGGGTATCTAACCAAGCTTTTGAATTTTCAAGTCATTTACATGTGAATGGTTGATAAAGACCTATTTTAATTCTATTTTCTAATGAGACAAATTTGAAGCCCAAAGTGGTCTAATGGTCTGATTATAACTGAACATTAGATTTAACTCTTGAGTTTTTGCAAGTTGTGTTCAAGCTTTCTGCTAAGACTGTCCTAAGAGGTCTTGGGACTACTAGTGTTGCTTCCCCATAGAGAAATGGTCTTGGGAAAAGTGTTCTGTGACCAAACAGCTTCAAGGCCTAATCAGAGAGAGGAACACTGTAATTAATGCCCTTTTCCTGAAGATTAATAATGAATATCAGTGCATTCAAATATACATTTACTTTTGTGAAACAAACACACAAACCTCCCTAAAACCAAATAATAAAAGCAAAGACAACAACACTTTCCTTTTGAAATTTCACTTTCTCCAGCATTCTAAGGAAAGATTCACTTTGAAAGTACTGGGGAATACATAGGTATTTCTTAGCAGATGCTTTAAAAGTATTTTTCCTGCATGTAAGCCTCATATTCAGCTGTTAATTATTTTAAAAAGATACAGAACTCGGATGCATTGGGAATGACTCAAACTTACTTCACTCAAAGGAAATGTGGGTTAAGATTTTTTTCTCAGGGTCATCTCTCCAGAGATAGTTGCCTGTATAAAGGATGAAAATGTAAGATCAAACTCATTTCTTATTACAGTTAAGGAGTCAAAATGGTAGCTGTTGAGATAAGTCTTGAAGGGGCTACACCTAGAGTTCTACTAAAGGGAACAACTTTATTGACTTATAGATTCTCATTTGCATCTCTTTTATGTTTAGGGAAAGAAGTTCTAGCAGGATAAAGTGGTCACTCTTTCTCCCTCTCTCTCTCTCTCTCTTTTTTAAGAGACAAGAACAATGAGAGAGACAGAAAGAGAGAATCAATTTTTTTTTATTGTTGAGTTTTTCACGTGGCCTTTGTTGCTCTGACACTTAGTTGTGTACGTGGGTGCTGGGATTTGAACCCATGTACTTGTACTTGCAGGGGAAGTATCCTAATTGCTGAGCCACCGCTCCAGCCCTGGTCACTCTCCTTTTAAAGGAACTTTGACTCTAAATATAGCAATATGCTTTGACCTTAAGTATATTTGACACAGGGTGTAACAAGTTGATTAACCCCCTATTCCACCATGCACGTACACACACGCACATACACACACACACACACACACACACAGACCTTGGAATTTATCCTTGGAATTATCTACTTATTCATATAGCTGGCTGCATTTCTCAGCTAGAACAATAGTATTGAACGGGATGATATAAATATACAAATGAATCATTGTTTTCTTCAGAGCATAGTTATGTTAGAGAATTATCTTTTTATTTACCTTCATATTTCTTTCCTAAAAGGAAAAGATACAAAAATAAACCCATAGTCAATTCTACATATTCAGACATACAGATGCCAATAGTTACTACTAGTTTCAGGTAGAGTGAACAAAAAAATCTGCATTTATTTTAAAAAGGGTAAAAATATAAGTCAAAGAGAAAATGTCAAAAACTACCTAAACTAATCCTGAAGACAAAAATGATAAATTTAGAAAATAAAGGAAGCACCTTTAAAAAATAATCTAAAGGCATGACTGATACACGTTCTGGAGATGTAATATAAAATATGGATAGTGATAGTTGTGATATTGATGATCACTACAAAATATGTACATTTATCAACAAAAATCATGTTATTCACCTTGAATATGCATAATTTTATCTATTAAATACTTAAAAACAAAAGCTAAAGAAAAATTACTGATGAATGTCTTTATAAGACTTAGTTGTGATAAATAATTATGTTATTGCATCATGCCACCTTGTACAGAGTAGTAACTTTGCAGATGTTTAAGTTTACTTTAACTTCAAATGATTTTTAGAACAAACTTGGACAGTATAAATTTATTCTGGACACTGTTAATATATTGTAACATCACGTTGGAATGCTATAGGTATTAAGTAATATTTTGGAATATATAGTTTTACCCAGTTAACAATTTCAAAACTGGACAAAAAGCTTAAGTATAGGCTATTTGCCTGCACATAGCCTCTCACACCACGTAGTAGCATGCTTTAAGTAAATACCAGAAATATTGTTGACTTCTTAGAGATTATTTAAACTTAAAGCTAAAAGGATTAATTCTCTTTAATGAAATGTTGAGTGTCGAGGTTTTCATTAACCTGCTGTCTCCTTAGACTTTTATTTTGTATTGTATATAGTGGACCCAATTACTGACTTAGGGAAAAATGATTATCAATAAAAAAATAACATTATTTCAATATTTAATCACTTGAAAAATTGCACTTCAAATGACACAATAACACTGGTCAATTTAAACTTACATCTTTCTATAAAACTGAAAAGCAGATTAAATTTGAATAATTAATTTTAATGTTTTCATTTATATGTAGTATTTTAAAATTTTATTTGCTCTGAGCCATTAATGATGGACTATAACCCAAGTTCCAGAATTTCTAGATTATTTCAGTGCAGAGTAAGTTTACACTAGGCAAGCCTCAGAGGCAATGCAAAATATGCAACTACAATTTTTGGTCTGATCCAGGCATGCTATGACCACATAGACTTTTCATAGTAAATCATTCTCAAAGATATTCTGTTTGTTTTCTGGAAAATACCTTCTGTTGATTATTTTTCAGTTACTCTTTATAGTCCTTTAACATTACTCTTAATAACCTATCTTGAAACCAAACTTCATCTAGCATAGTCAAGAAACATGTTTTTCATCAAGAGCCTCATCTGCTTTTTCCTTCTATCTAGTAATATGCAAAGTTTTCAACCATTTATTCATTCATTTAATGATTAATTGGAGAGAACCCACTACATATAAGGCCCTGGGCTAGGTACATTTCATATATATATATATATATATATGTATATATATATATATATCCAGATCCTTATTCTCATGTTATGTAACCTATTGTTACAGTGATACTATATAAAGCAGCATCATAAAACCTGGAATAGCCAGAAAGGGCACCAAACAAGGATTAGGAATCCTTGGGTTTTCATTAAGAATCTGTCACTTTCCATAGGAACACATAATAGAGGGGAACCATAGGTATGTAGGGGTGGGGAGAAGGGAGGGGAGAGGCGGAGGGGAGGGGAAATTGAGGGAGGATTGGGAGGGACCTAGGCAGACAATCAACAATGTTGCATACTCTATACCACCCTAAGAATCCAAATAACACTATACAAACTTTTAATTCCAGAAAATTCACAATTTAAATATTTAGATCAGTTGTAGGGGTGAAATATAGGAGAACCAAGAGATGGGGATGTGTGCGATGTGGGAGTAACTCTGGTTTAGGACCAAATGTATATTATATTGTTACTTTATATGCATTTATAAGAATATAATAACTCCTTAGTAAAAATAATAATAATAAAACTGTGCATAAAAAAGAATCTGCCACTTTCTAGCTATGTGCTACTTTGGGTTCTAATTAGCATGATGTTATGGTTTAAATAGGAGGTATTCCCAAAAGCTTATGTGTGAGGCAATGAAAGAATGTTCAGAGGGTCACTGATTGGGTTATGGGAGTTTTAACCTAATTAGAGCATTAATCTGCTGATGTGGATTAACTGGGTGGTAATGTTGGCAGGTAGGGTGTGGCTAGAAGACCTGAGTCACTGGGGGCATGCCTCTGGAGTCTATGCTTTGTTCTTTGAGAGTAAGAACTCTCCCTCTGCTCCCTGGTGTGCTGTTCACAGCTGCTTTCACCACCCACCTGCTTCCTCCATGATATTCTGCCTCACCTTAGGCACAGAGCACTGTAGTTGGCCTACCATGGGCTCAGACCTCTGAAACCAAATAAACGTTTCCTCTTCTAAAATAATTCTTTTAATCACAGTGGCAAAAAGCTGAGTAAAGATCAATCTACACAGTTTGAGTATTATTTTATAAACCATGATTTCTTAAAATAGGGTATCTCAAGGATTGGTTAATTAAGGGATACATTAGCATCCTCAAAGATACGTTATTTCCATTTTTTCTTACTCTATCACCTTCAGAATAGCAATCTTTGCTCTCCAGCCAGCTTCCTTCAATATTCCAAGATTATGACCAAAATTTAGTGCATAATAGATCAATACAACAATATTCAGTGTTCAAATATTCAGCAAAATCACATTTAACTAAGAACTGTCTCTTCCTTTTAAATCCTACTTTAGCAAGGAAATCTTTCCCAGAAGCCCTGGAGTAGAAATTCTCATGTTCTGACAGTAAGAAATGGATGAACAGAACTGGCATCACCTGGGAATTGGTTAGAAATGCAGATTATCTGGATTTCTATTTCCAAGAATACCTCACTACATGATGTACTGACTCAGAATCTGCCATTTTTAACATGATGCCCAGGTGATTCATGCACACAGAAAACTTTTCTAGGACTTCTTATAGATTTCTGTTTTTATCCAACGGATGAGTTCAATCCAAATATTTCATCAAAATTATGCTAACATTGACGCTTTTCTTTACAAAAGCATTTTCTGAAGGAAACTGCATTGAGCCAATTTAATTCTTTAATTTCCTTTTCCGAAAAAAGTGTCTTTTTTCTTTTCTATTTTCATAAAATTATGCAAATGGATCAATTCTTCTCTAAATTCAATTTTTCAACAAAGATTCAGTTCAGTCATGTTTATTTCTCATCTAAAATTGCACTGTTTAACCTTCTGCTTATACATTTTTTGTGGACATTTATACCAAGAGCACTTTTTGTGGCTTAAACTTATCTAACTTTGGTAAAAACAAAACAAAACAAAAACAAAACAAAAACTTTATTATTCCATCATTACTTTACTAATATAAAATTTTACTGTTTGGATTTAGTTACAGCTAATTTTATTTTTATTTGATTATTTTCCACAGCAATTTCCACTGTGAATTAGATAAAATTTGCTCCAGATACTTATCTCTAAAGCATTCAAATGGTGCAGCTAATCTGACGAAAATCTTAAATTGAAAAACAGGGCCCTATTTGCTATTAGATTCACATCAGCTCACATATGAATACATCCTGCTTTGGCACTGATATCCTCTGAGGTCAAGCTGGATTACATTAGCGTATGTTATATACAATAAAATGACATCATAGACAATGGCATATTTTGATTACTCTAATAGTACCTACAAGTAAGGATCCTCTTGGAAGGTAAGCTCCAAAAGGGAAGGCTCTATTTGTCACTCATGTTTATCTTCCAGAACAATCTGTGGTACATTGAAGGTATTCAAAACATTTGCTGAATTACACAGAGAAATAATATACATCCCAACCACTGCCACATGCTGTAAGAATTCAGAGTAAGGAAACTCGCTCTTACTATTGGTATTTCTTTTGGAAGGAACAGCATGATCCAAAATGCGGAGAAAGAAGTGCCTTGGGTTTTTCCTGGAGAGCTCCCCTCTCTTATTCAGAGTGAAATGCCATGAGACAGCATTGGCATGTGAACTTGGAAATTAGGAAGACTGAAGTGAGTCTGAGCACTCTGGCTAGTGAGACAACGTGGCAGCCAAGAGCCCCTAATTGCACTGCAACAGAGGGTGGGGAGTAGGACCACGAGAGAGAGGGAAGTGCTGAAAAGCTGGAGTAGTGAGTTAGTGTGCAGAACACTGCAAAGGCAATAAAAGCCGGAAAGCAGGAGCTGGGTAGAACAGAACAGATAGGTCCTGAAGATACTGCAGTATTGGTGTCCCTGACACCTCCTCTCTTTTCACAGTATTCATCCTCTTTCAGGAAACTACTCCACTCTGAAATTATTCATCAGTTACTTTAAAAATCCAGCTTGCTCTCTCCTGAACTGCAGACATCGCTGTATTCGCTTTAGACTGACACCTGGGCATTTCCACTACCATGTTTCAAAGGAACTATAGTCTCCTACAAATAATGCCTCATGTACTTTCCCCAATTAAGATTTCCTTTCTTCATGACTGCATTGTGAAATGTAAAAAAATCAGCTCATGTACTACTGTTCATATAGGACTACAATTTTATCTCTCAATCCATTCCCCCAGTCCCCTGCCTATTCCTACCGCCCTGGCTATACTTGGGGACACATGCTCTCTCCCACCCTCCTTTAAGGGGTTTCCTGGCAGATCTTTCCAGGTAGCGTTCCCATCCTCCAAGTCTATTCTTTACATAGCTTCCAGAGTAATCATTCTGATGTGCAAATCTAACCATGTCAGCCCTCTACTTAAAATCTTTCAGTCGTTCCTAAATCTTGCCTTCTGGATATGTAGTGAGTTATGATGGAAAGAGCAATATGATTTAGAATCAGACATGTAAACTTGAATCTTGACTCTACCATGTATTAGTCATGTGTCCTTGAGCAAGTTATTTATCTGGCCCTCAGTTCCAAAAAATGTACAATGCTATTCTTAAAATTAAATAAAATTGTATATAAACTTTACCTACGGACATACACAATGAACAATGTATTATAAATTTTTAAAGTTCAAAAAACAGTATCAAAGGTTTACAATAATTCTATGCATATGTACAAAATGCATATATGTACATAGTCACAAATGTATACTAATAAATAATCTCTAAATATATATAATATTGCTTCTTTGTATATATACATATATACTTATATATATGCATATACATATATATTTTTTCAGTACTAGGGATTGATGCCAGGGTTTTGCACTTGCTAGAAAAGTGCTCTACCACTGAGCCACACCTGTAGATCTTTTTATTTTATTTTAAGAGAGGGTCTCATTAAGTTGCCCTGACTGTCCTCAAACTTGGAATATTCTTGCCTCAGCATCCCCAGTACCTGGGATTACAGGCACACACCATATGCCCAGGATCTTATGTGTAATTTTAAATTGAATAGCTAAGTTCCATCTGTCAACAAGTCCTAAGTGTAAATTTACATATTTATATTTCATAAGGGACAAGAGAAATAAGAGCATTCAATTTTTATTAAACTAAACTGATGTTTGTCACAAGGTATTTCTTAGAACATTGCTTCTCTTACATCCTGCATTTAGGTGGCAAAATCTTTATTTTTAATTTTTTATGTTTGGCTGTGCTGGAAATCAAACCAAGGATTTCAACACATGCTAGGCAAGTGCTGTACCACTGAGTCATACCTCTAAACCAGAATAAAAAAAATCTCAAGGTTTCATGTTGGGATGTATAAGCAACATACAATAACTCTCCTTGTGTCTTTCCTTTTTATTTTTTTAAGAGAGAGGGACACTGAGAGGGGGAGAGAGAGAGAGGGAAAGAGAGAAATAATTTTTATTTAGTTTTGCATGTGGCTGTCATTGCTCCGAGACTTTGCTGTGTACTTGGGGCTAGGGTTTGAACTCAAGGACTCACACATGCTAGGCAAGTGCTGTAACTGCGGAGCCGACACTCCAGTCTCTCTTTCCTTTAAGAAATAATAGTATATTTTAGAAATGTAATAATACTGAAACAACAATAAGAAAACCTTCCATTATGATATGTTGCACTAATTAAAGTCTGTGTCTAACAAATCCAAGGCAGGGATCCAATTATAGGTTATCCATCTCTCTCATTCATACTGATTAGAACGTATATGGGCCATTGTGTCTAATTCTGGGGATGACATTTTAAAATAGCTATTTAAAAATACTGCAGACAGATAAAGACAAATGATTTGTTCTAAGGGTTCTATGTTCTACTAAAAATGAAGATAAGAGAGTGGCTAGAAACTCAGGGAAACGCTATTTAAGAAACAATAATATACTAATTAGAATAATTCAGCAACGGATAGAGTACTTACAATGGGAACTATCTAGGTTCACATTCAATGACCACATCTCTATATAGATTATGTTGAAAGGGTTCCAAACATTCCATTGCATTTGGATCTGGATGACCTTAAAGTCCTTTTGTAAATCTATACAACAGTTATCAAGAAAAGTGATACACGCAGAAAACACTATTTAATGGCACAAAAGTGTTTGTGTTTTCCTTTTTCCTTGTTGTTTATTTGTTTTTAGTTCAGAATAGTTTTAAAATCTTCTATGTGACATACTTTATAATTAGAAACAATATTTACGCTTAAAAATTAATTGCATTTCTTGGAAAGTTTAAACCATTGATCTACAGCTGTTTTTCACTTTCAACCTTGTAACCTCTGCCTCACAAACATTAAAAATGGGGTTAAATGACTCTCCTGAAGGAATAAATGCTGAAGCAGTTGTTTTGAAAATATCTCTAAGCAAAGCAATTTTCCAACATATAGCTGGGATATGATGAATAGTACCAGAACATATATTGGATTTTGGCTTATTCCTAGGACTGTACTCATACACTTACAGCAAAATGGCTTAAAACATATTAATTTAAAGATATACTTTAAAGTACCTGACAGATTATGCTGCAATGCCGTGAAGTTTCATCATCTGCGATTTAGTTTTACCATGAACTGAAAGAATTTTCTGGCTTCAAGGTTCTTTGGGCTATCAATCCTGCTTTCTAGAGGTGCAGAATCACAGGGGTATGGGCTGGGGAGGGGCCAGTACCTAATGAGCTGTGGCAGTTGGTACTTCCTGGCTGTGCTTTCCTCTTATCTCCTCACAAACAACCAAAATTTATTTTCTTATACTTCTCAAAGCTAGAAATCCTTGAGGAGGGTTGGGCAGGGATGGTTTCTTCTCACTTCTCTCATTGGCTTGTATGGTTCTCCTCTCCCAACCCATGTGTTCTTGTAGGCTCCATCTGTGTGACTGTGTCCTAATCTTCTCCTACTAGGACACAAGTCCTGCTCAATTAAGGTTTACCTCCATACCTCATTTTACTATTAATACCTCTTTAAGAATCGATTGCCAAACAATTCACTTTCTGCGTACTAGGGTTTAGAAATTCAACATATGAATTTTGGGGTGACACAATTCAGCCTATAACACTAACTTAAAAGAGTAACACATTAAGCTGAGTTTTATATAAATACTTGTTTGATACAATTTATCAAACTTTCAATGGATATTTTGGCTTCAAAAAGTTTTGTTAAAGAATACAATTTGGGAGCTGGAGCAGTAGCTCAATGGTTAGAGTGTTTGCCTGGCATGCATGAGGACCCAGGTTCAAAGCCGAGCACCACATACACAACTAAGTGTCAGAGAAACAAAGTCCAGATGAAAAAAATAAATAAAATTAATTCTCTCTTTCACTCTCCCTCTAAAGCATTTTTAAAAAAAGAATATAATTTTGGTAATAATCTCTACTTTAGTGCTACATTTTCAGGCAAAAGCCTGGGTACTTTTGGTGGTTTTTGACTTAGTTGGTAATTCTACCACTTATTTTTGGCTGCTAAGAACGAAGTATGTTCTCCCAAATCCATATGTTGAATGCTTGATCGTTAACGTAATGGCAGTATAGTGGTGTTTGGTGACTGGGTCTTTGGGTGGTAATTAGATCATGGGGGTGGAGTCTCATGAATAGGATCAGTGCCTTTATAAGGACAGACAAAATTCCTTCTCTCTCTGCTCTCCACCATGTGAGGTTACCTTTAGAAGAGAGTCAATTGTTAACTGGGAAGAAAGCTCTCACCAGAACCTTACTATGCTGGACCTGATGTCAGGATTCAGAACTGTGAGAAATAAATTTGTCTTGTTTAAAAGTCATCCAGTTACAACCCTTTAGTTGTAGTAGTCCAAACTAACTAACATACCAGAGCAAGATGAGCCAAAAATCTTTTCAAGATCTTAAAATATTACATAGGAATTTCAATTGAAATTTCAGGTATGCTGAATTCATTAGCATAAAAACTCACTGAAGTTAGTTAAAATGCCCCATGAACCATAATAAAGAGGAATACAAAGTAGTATTTGAAAAGCATACTTGTTCTTGAGATATGGAAAAATCAGTGTTTTCTTTTTCTAATGAAGGAGCTTCTCAGAGGAGAATTCTTGTAAGGTTGCTGAATGCTTTTTCCTATTTAATTAAAAATAAAGTTTTATCTGAAATGGATTAAACACAACTACTGTTTAATTAAACCAAAAACCTTTAAGAGGATCACTTCTCTAAGATCAATTAACATTCTGTTCCATATTGAACATAATTAGAAAGGCAATTCTTGTAATCCACTGGAATAACCTTTAAAATTCACTTGGTCTTTACAACCTATCTGTATGGCATTTCCTTAAAAAATTGAAATAGCTAAAAAGAAAAATCACATATGAAGCTTGATATCAGTGCCCACTTAAGAATTACAGCTATTTATAAAAATAAGACTAATAAATCTCCCTTGATAGTTGATGATTTTGAGTAACTTGAAGATTCTGTGTAAAACATTGTTTTCTGTAATTGAAACAAGATAAACTAGACCTTAGAGTAGGGTACTGGAATCTTAGGCAAATGTGGAAGAATTCTGAGTTTCCACTTTGGTTTGTAAAAACTAAAAAGTTTCTAGTTAGAGGTTTTGAAATATTTGCCTTAAATATCCAAGTCACACAGCTTTTGTGGGCCTACAAAAAAGTTACTAATTTCAAGAAGAGCTTGGGATAAAGCTTTTATTATAAAGAATTTTTAAGAAACATTCAGGAATATTTTATGAAATGGAAAAAAAATTATGGATGTCACCTTTGATTGACCATTTCAGTTTTGTGTTGTGGTGATAGAGACTTTTAAGTATTCCTTATGCTTTCAGAAATATGCATGACACTGTTTGCATCTAAAAATATGCTGTTATGTTTCTCCCATCAAAAATAAAATATTTTGAAATGTGCAATAAGATGACGACCAAGGGGCTATGAAGATATGCTCAGCTGGGTGAAGAGATCCTGTGGTGTGGTCTTGCCTTGGGCATACTCACTGACTCAGGGTAGAAAATCAGGACCCTCAGGCTGAACTTCTCCAGTCAACTTGAAAGGTCCCACTTTCAAGTCCTGTAGGCTCTTAGCCGGAACAGATGTAATCAAGGTGTTGCCTAGAGTTTAATCGCAGACTGCTTTAGGTGGTTTTGTTTTGTTAGCCACTATTCCAGTGTAGAATGCTTCCCTGCAGAAAACAGGTCCTAACCCCTTTGCTTTTTCTACTACCCACTATGGCACTGCTTGGTGCTCACTCATTTGGTGATTAAGTTAACTGCTTCTTGACTAAAAAAAAAAAAAAAAAAAAAAAAAAAATTGGAGCTAGAGCAGTGGCTCAGGAGGTTACGGCGCTTGCCTGGCATACACAAGTACACAGAGTCAAACCCCAGCACTTACGTACACAACAAAGTGTCAGAGCAATGAAAGCCATGTGAAAAACTCAATAAAAATTGATTCTCTCTGTTTTTCTCTCTCTCTTTCACTGTCCTCTCTTTTAAAAAAAATCTTAGTATATGAAAATTGCAATCACGAGACCAATAAGAGTTAGTGACTTATTTTCTTCATCTTGTCCATGCTTTATTTTTTTCAAGATTTTTCCCTTATCTCATTTGAAAATTGATCTGAAGTATTCTACAATATACATAAACTTCACAAATATTAAATTGTTAACACGTTGTCATATAACATCTAAGGAAACAACATTTGAAGGATCTAGTGTGTTTCTGGAGTTCTGGTACACTTTCCTGGGAGCCACCAGTTGCCCCCTGACAGTTGTGTTCTGTGAGATACACTAAGTGATCTGGACTCTGAGTTGTATGTGACTCTACATTTTAATATGGTATTCCAGACACAAAAGGGGTTCTCTTAATCCTCTAACTGTTGCTTCTGATGCAAGAACAAGGTCCCCACTCTCTTTGCATGGTCCTATCTCAAGAGGAAACTCTTCCTGGAGGAAGTAGGGGACACTAGTTGGCCTATAGCTGTTGTCAATCCAGTCAGAGGCAGGGCAAGACTCTGAATCCACTGTACAGACTCTGGGTTGTACTGGTGGACACAGGATCTGTATGCAGATCCTGCATGTAAATCAGAAGACCAAGACTTTGACAGCTAAAAAGGTTCTGCCATTCAAATCTGCTCATTTTAAAAGAGCAATTTGTTGTGTATTTTCAAAATAGTTTCATCAATTTTACTAAAATTAGAAGAGCCACACATTGCAGGTGCATAATTACACTTGCCATTAAACACAAACACAGATGCACCAAACAAAATTAGATGCAATCATTTCATTGAGAAAAGAATGGCACTTGTTTCTCATTTCACATTTTTTTATTTAAACAATTAAACTAAGTTTGTTGTTCCCAAAGACGGAAGTATATGTCCTGTGTGTGTGTGTGTGTGTGTGTGTGTGTGTGTGTTTTCACATTTTAGGTGAGAGTTAGTGATCAGGACATTCTGGAATTAGTGGGAAGAAACTTCATCAGATCATTGATTAGGTTTCTTGAGAAAAGCCACAATCTATTCACTAAGTCATAATCAACTCTACATGGCAGACCCTGCAAAAATAGTCTGCCTTCCTTCCATCTATGATGGCCCTTGCTATAATTTTACCTACTCTATCCATGTGGGGAAAAAGGCAAGGGAACGTGAGCATTCACTGGATTCATTGCTCACATGCTAGGAAGTATGCAGACCACTTTCCATATGATGTCATCTAATTTCAGCTCCATCACCCCCCACCCCTTGAGGTTTGGCTGACCTGATTGTGAAGATGAGAAGTCCTGGGAAGGTAAGTGCACAGACACAGCCAAAAAGGATAGTAGGGAAAGCTAGAATTTAGCCACAGTAACTGGAATCTAATCCTCCTTACCAGTCAATAAATCTATGGATGGAAAAAACTTCCACTCTGGTACAGGATGGCCACACTATTGATATCAATTCCATAATATAAATCCTATAGGCCTAAGTTAGGGATCTCTTCTCATACTTAGACTTATGGAAGACAGATTTTATTGAAAAAAGTATCTGTCATTTTTTGTTATTTTAATCACAGACTGTAAGGTTGTGCTGTTATTTCTTTACATTAAGCTGAAAAAATTAGAATGGCTTTCTCAAACCAATGTTACTTGGGAATGATTAAACTAAATCTGAACTAAACATCAGGATTCTTACTACTATTAGCTCCAACTAAAAATAATTAATTTGAGTATCTATGGAAATAAACTTTTTTTTTTAACACTTTGATTCAACTTGAGGAGACCAGGGAGAAAAATTCACCTTTATGATGTTAGAATAAGTAAATCACAGTCAAAATTCTGCTGATCAACTCTTCTTTCCCATGGTAGGATGGTAATTTCATTTACATACTTTCTGACTCTCATTACAGAAACTTTTCAGTTTTAATATTAAATGCTATTCTTTTAACTTTTCTTAGCGAGAGGATTAAGAAATAAAGCTAGTTACATTTTAAAAATGATGTTCTCAAAATTAGATTCACTTAATCCATAATAACTGTTTATGTGAACAGTTCTTGAAATAGCATTTTTCATTGGTACAACTTTTACATTCATGGGTCTTCTAAATTTCATTTTACTATTATGTTATCACTTTATTTAATATGACAGCCAGATTGTATTGGTTAGTGCACCAAAAAATTTCTATGAGATTGTTAGGAATTGAACTAGTTTTTCAGACATGCATCTCCAGGACTAACACATATGGTTCCTTCTGGAACTGTTTTTTTTTTTTTAATTTCATCTATTTTAATCCTATTTGAAGGTACAAGTAACTTCTTTCTTAGTCTGATCCCGAGACCAGATCTCTGCCATATGCTCCAACAGAGTCTAACTTACTAAATTATGCATTTCTTCCTTCTTTATTTCTTGTTTACAAAGCTGTCATTATAAGCTATAAATTTAAGGGCAAGAACACTTTCTTCTTACCTCTGGAACCCAGAGTCTCAGCCTAGAATTCATTTGATAAATATCTGTTAAATGAGTATTGTGAGATTTTGGTTACATTGGAAGCATATGCAAGTTTTATTTTAAAAAATCCTCTTAGAGGGGCTGGAGCTGTGGCTTGGTGTTGTGGTGCTTGCCCAGCATGCCTAGGTACACGGGTTCAAACCCCAGCACCCTCGTATACAACTAGGTGTTGGAGCAATGAAGGTCATGTGAAAACCTCAATAAAAATCGATTCTCTCTGTCTCTCTCTCACATTGTCCTTCTTCCTTAAAAAAACAAACAAACAAAAAAAAAAACTCCTCATAGAGTAGAAAAACTTATTGATGAGAAAACCAATCTCACGGAATGGTTCCTTTCTGTGTAGCCTGAATGATGATGTCTAATGACACCAAATAACCAGGGGAGCTAATTTTCTTAGAGGTAGGAATAGGGAGCACAACTTATGTGTTTCTTGGGTAAAAATGTGTAGATTTAGTGTTTCTCATCTGTATGATCATTCTGGATTCTGTCTGGATCAGCTACCCTTTTACTGTACAACTATAGACATCACATTTTCTGTCTGTGGATACCAGACTAGCATTAATAAGAAAGGCAGGCATTATGATTTTTTTAATCAACTTTATTTTTTCATCTAGGTCTTGTTTTTCTGACACTTCATTGTGAATCTGGTGTCGGGGTTTGGACATGGGTCCTCATGCATGCCAGGCAAAACTGTAACCATTGAGCAACTGCTCCAGTCCCCTGAAATGTATGTCTTTTAAGTTACAGAGCATGAAAGTAAACAGGCATGAAAGTAGACAAAAAAAAAAAAATGAGGGAACAAAAGTGAAAGGAGAAATAGACAAATACTCAATGGTAGGTCAAGATGAGAGAAAATTAGAAGGTTACATATGGATTGAATAATTCTATTTCCCAACACAATTGTAATATATCAAACAGTACATATGGCATAGGTGTTCACTGCCTATTTGTATTAATAAATACAACTAATAACCCTGGAATTTGCATAGAAAACAAGCTTCACAAGATTCTGAATAGTGGGGAAAAGGTGGATGAGCTAGGGACCTGTGGGCCTAAAGAATGACAACATGGTAAATTCCCTAGTTCCCTGAGTTTTCTTTTGCCTCATGAATCCCACACTTAGAGCTGAAGAATATGATAACCAGGAAAAATCAATCACAGACCCTACTCTCAAAAAACAAAAAGTCTCCCAAAAGGTTGTAATCTCTATCTTATGAACCAGGAAAGGAGAAAAAAAAACCATTTGACTCCAAAATATTTTATACTAGAATTTTTCACTACCATAGCCCACTTTTCAGCTGGGGTTCTTACAGGATCTATTTCATAAATGATGAGAAATGTAGGCAAGTCAGGTGTAGCTAGACCCAGCACAAGGCATTAATGACTTGTCAGATCTTTCTCGACACTCCATTCAATTATAATGTTTTAACCACACTTAGTCAATGGTCTGAAAGCCTTATATTAACACTAGAGGAAAAAAATGCCAGCTTTTATTGCTGCATTATAATTTACACAGTAGTGTAGTTCATTGTGACATATTCATATATGTACATAATTTGCTCCATTCTTTACCCAGAATCTCTCTTTTTCCTATCTGCCTCTCTCCCTGATGCCCTCCTTTGTTGGTTATATATCTGTGTACGTATATATGTGTATATATATATATATATATATACATATACACAAGTATGCATATATATATTTCTGTGTGTCATTTTGTTGTGTGACAATTATACATAAAGCAGTATTAATTGTGATATATTCCATTATGCATAAAACACAATTTGGTTATTTTGTTCCCCAGTTCCTCCCCTCTCCCTCCACTGCCTCCACCTCAATTCCCCACCACTACTCTATGGATCTCTCTTCAGTTTTTTGAGATTCCTCTATGTGTTTATTCCTTTTTCCTCTCCTTTACTCCTGCATTTGGAAGAAAATATTCAACTCTTGATTTTCTGAGTCTGGCTTATTTCGCTTAACCAGATGTTCTTCAGTTTCATTCATTTATCAGTAAATGACATAATTTCATTCTCCTGTAGGGCTGAATATTACTCCCTTGTGTATATATATATGCCCCATTTTCTTTATCTATTCATCTGTTGATGGACATACAGGCTGATACCATAACTTGGCTCTTGTGTATTTTGCTCCTATAAACATTCGTTTTCATGTATTACTATAATATGTGGATTTCAGTTCTTTTGAATAAATACTAGAGAGGAATACCTGAGTCATATGGTGGATCCATTACTAATCATTTGAGGAATCCCCATACTGCTACCCAAAGGGTTTGTACCATTTTGCAGTCCTACCAACAACTTGTAAGTGTAGCTTTTTCCTCCATCCTTGGCATCATTATTATTTATATGCTTGATATATATAACTGGAGTGAAATAAAATCTCAGTGTAGTTTTGATTTATAGCTCCCTGACTGCTAAGCACGTTGAACATTTTTTCATATATTTCTTGGCCATTTGAATGTTTTCTTTTGAGAAATGACTCTTTCATTTATTTGCCCATTTGTTGATTGGCCGTTTTGGATTTTTTTTTCTTTGGTAGCTTTTGAGTTCTTTCTGTGTTGCAGGTATTGTCTGTCAGAAGAGTACCAGGAAAACACTTTTTTATCATTGCTTAGATTTTATTTTCATGCTGTTTTCCTTTCCTATGTAGAAATTTTTTAATTTGATGCCACCCCACTAACTGACTCTTGGTTTTACTTCTTGAGTTTTAGGGGTCTATTAAGGAAGTTTGTGACTGCACCTATATTTTAATGTGTTGCCCCTGTGTTTCTTGTAGCAGTTCTTAAGTTTACAATTCCTTTTTGATTTGCTTTGAGTTTACTTTTATGCAGGGGATAGAAATCTATTTGCATTCTATACAAGGCTCTCCATTTTCCCCAGCATCAGTTGCTGAAAAGACTGTCCTTTCTTGGATGTATGTTTTGGATGTCATTGTCAAACCTTTGTGGGTTTGTCTCTGGATCTTTTATTGCATTCCATGGTCTTTGGGTATTTTTTTTTTAATGCTGGTGCCATGCTGTTTCTGTTACTAAATTATGTATTGGGAGAGGGATCACGGTGAAATCAAGCTAGGTAGCAATTTCCTGGTCTTTGCAGGTCTCTGGATAGAAGCATCCTATCAGCATAGAGTGTAGAGGTAGAAAGCAAACAAACATAAAATTATTATAAGACTCTATCTAGCTTTGACTGAGACCTGAAAAGACTGTGGGTGGTAATGGTTGGGACAGCCGATTTCAAAAGTGAATTGAAAGAGCCTGACCTCCATCTTTGAACAGTGGCAGTATTGGGGAGGGGCACCACAGAGAAATACTGGGCCAATCAAAAGTGCTTGCCTGAGCTCACACACTGGAAGAAACAGTCAGCGGGCATTCATAACTTAAAATGCAACAGTAAAGGTGGGGGGGTGGTTACTGGAGAAACAAAGTGGTCAGTTTAAAGCCAGGTCCTGAAGTGAGGGCTGGGTTTGCCGTGCAGCCATTTTACAGTGGCCCCAATAGCCACCTCACTGAATTAACACAGGACAGAATATTGCCAAACCCAAGCGCCTGCAAAGTGGGCTGGAGGAAATTCCCCTGCAGAGTCCCCTCCTAGGAACTGAGCTGGAGAGAATTTCTACAGTGACCACTGTGGTACATTGGTGAAGCCTCCTTTCCCCCTTCCCCCCCTGCTCTGGAAACATGGAACAGTTCCCATCAAAGTGCCAAGGCACTAAGAGTAGAGGACCCTATTGGGAATTGAGCTGGAGAGAATTTCCAGAGACCACTGTAGGTCAGGGATTGCTGAAGCCCCCTTTCCCACCTTCCCACCTGTATGCTTCACAAACAAAAGGACAGAACACTGCTGCGCAGGGCAGGGTTTAGTTTCCGGGAAAGTGACAAGCTCTCAGAGCAGAGGACCCAATGGGAATTAAGCTGGAGAGAAAGCCTAGGAAGAACGTTAAGGAGGTGAATTACTGAAGTCACTGCTTCTGCCCTACCCAAGCATTATGATTTCTACTGGTGGGAATCTCCTCCACTTTAAAATAAGGAAACTGGAATCCAGAAAAGGCATCAGTCCAGAGGTTTAAGACAAATTAGTAGCAAAATGAAACAGGATCTTAGGGTTTTAAGGTGAATCTAAGCATAACATTTAAAGATATTTCTTTGGAGTTATTGCCTTATTGCCTCAGGCAACTAATATCAGGCAGGTTGGGGTTTTAGACAGCTGTTTCCAAACATCACTAAGAACTTGAGCTATTCTAGCACAATACATTTGAAAAATTGTGAAACCTTAGTTCTGCAAGGAAACTAGTCTAATTTAGAGCTGATGAGTCTTAATGGTCTCCTCTCTCATAGTGAACTCTGGTTTCCCCTCTCTGGTGTTTAATTTCTGCTAGTCAAGTCAAAAATTGACTTTTTTTGCCAGGCATAGGGGCCATACCTATAATCCCAGAGAATCAATAGGCTGATGCAGGAGGATGGTGAGTTCAAAGACAGCCTCAGCAACTTAGTGAGGCCTTAAGCAACTTAGCAAATCACTGTCTCAAGATAAAAAATAAATAAAAAGGGCTGGGGATGTAACTCAGAGGTTAAGTGTAACAATCATGATTTTCCTACTCTCCTAGCCAGGCTCCAGTTCACTAGAAAACAAAAACAAACAAACAAACAAGCAAACAAAAACGGCACAAGCTCAACGTGAAGCAAGAATTTTGTTGCTCTTCTTCCCATTTGTCTGGGTTTTGCATTAGGTAGTTTTAGAGATGTAGTATATAGCTGCATGGGCTGCATCCTGCTCAAGGGTACTCTACAGAGAGGTAAGAACAGGGTGAGATGAATCCTTGGCTCTGCTCACCGAGGCATGCTCTGGCACACTGGTCCACCCAGAGGAAGGAGCAATTTTGCACATGTACCTCATGCACATGTAGTGACCCAAGGTCACTCCTGTTCATAGACGGTGATATTCTTTTCTTTCTCCCCACTAGACTACTATGATTGCAACTTGGATCGATCTGTCTCCAGATTAGCATTAATTGGCTGGTGTAATGCTACTGCTGAGCTCTATTTTCTTGTGCTTCTGTGTGAATTTGGCTAACTAGTAGAAAAAAAACTAAGTCTAATTTACTTCACTTTTGCTAAGAAATAGCTAATCGGTTGCGTTTACTTTACTTTGGAAATATCAAAAAGTAGGCAAACAGGCTGGAGCTGTAGCTCAGCGGTTTCGGCACTTGCCTGGCATGCATGAGGATGTGGGTTTGAAACCCAGCACCACATATATAACAAAGTGACAGAGCAACAAAAGCCACATGAAAAACTGAATAAAACTGATTTTCTCTTTTCCTCTCTCACTGTCACTCTTTAAAAAAAATAGGCAAAGTTTTCAAATTATAAAGGAAATTTGAGATAGCTATCTAATATGTTTTGCATTTATTTGTAGCATTAAAAAAACACTCTGGTTGCATTTAAACAGATTTTAGTATACTTTTAAAACCCCAAAGAATAAATTTCTGAAAGAAATTCCTAACTTTCTACATTTAAGCCTTATTAGCATTTTAATTCCTGGGAATATTTGAAAATGGAAATTTTTAAGTACTGTGTTTTTAATTACCTTTTTTCCCTAAAAGCTGAATAATATGAAGAACACTGTGATTCTGCAACTATATTTCTCTCCACAGACCAACATGGCTGGACAGAGAAAAGCAATGCCAAAACAACAGTAGATTGAATTTCCTAAATTATATTTTTTGCCATGATTATTTGTTAATTATTTGATATGTTCCACCTCTGGTTGGTTAATGTGGTCTGGTAAATGGGGAAAAAGTTGCTCATTAGTATGAATAGTGAACTCAGAAAAGTGAAGGGTGCTTCTTACTCCTGAGTAGTTCTCATGTAGGAGACTGAGATCAATCCATATCCAAAATGGTAGAGTTCAAGGAATATATGACTGGGACTTTTGGATTCCTCTTGCAGTTATCCACAAATCCTTTGTAAGTAATCTTTTTTCATGATAAGTTATGATATGTTTGTGCTATAAGTGCAAAAAATATGCATTTAAAGAAATATCTCTTATATTTGCCTCCACCTTCACCATGAAAATTCCAGTTAGATGCCTCCATTAAATCCTTTTACATGGAAGGTCTGGACTTTCCCCTGAACGACACAGCTGTGGCCCAGGGATGTATGACTATGCAGGCAGCTGTCTTTGTAAATACCTTATTTGACTGGACTATCTTCCCCAAGGTAGTAACTTTCCGGAAGAAGGTAGGCTGGATGCTATGGTTGGGATATGAGGTGACCCTTGAAAAAGCTCATGTGTTAGGCAATGCAGGAGGTGACATTATTAGTCTATGAGAGCTGCGAACTCTCAGAGGATTCCATCTGAAGGATTGGCTATGTGGGTTTCTGGGGGTATCTCTGGGCAGGTATTCGGTTGTAGGAAGTAGGCCACTGGGGCATGTTTTTGGGAATTAAATCTTGTCTCTGCCTCATCTCTCTTTTTCTCTCTGCTCCATGGCTGCCATGGGCTAAGCAGCTTTCCTCCAAAATACGTTTCTGCCATGATGTTCTGTCATCTTAGGCCCAGAGCAATGGAGGTGGCCAAACATGGACTGAATCTCTGAAACCATGATCTCAAAATAAACTTTCTCTCCTTTAAGTTGTTCTTATCAGGAATTTTGGTCACAGCAATGAAAAGCTGATGAACACAGTGGACGTACAGAATGAAGGATAATGGATAAGTGTGGTGATTGACGGTGGTGTTGATAAGGTGGGTCTTAGCATTTTCCATTGAGGGTTAAGTGGAGCTCCTGGGGAAAAATCCAGCAGTCCTGTCAACATTTGGAATATCTGAATTAAATAGGTTCAATGACAGGGATGCAAAGTATCCATTATTTCCTTCTCTACCTTTGTTGTTCTTTTTTTTTCTTTTTTAAGAGGGACAGTGAGAGAGAGAGAGAGAGATGCAGAGAGAATCAACTTTATTTATTCCTTTCTCTAACTTAGTCTTTTTTAAAAATTTTTTTAAGAGAGAGGGACAGCGAGAGAGAGAGATACACAGAAATAACCAATTTTATTTAGTCTTTTCATGTGGCTTTAGTTGCTCTGACACTTCACTGTGTACCTGGTGCTGGGGATCCTCGCATATTGCTTGGCGCAATATGGCGCCAAGCAAGCGCCATAACCACCAAGCCACCCCTCCAGCACAACCTTTGTCTTTTGATTAAATAGAATATAGCCACAGGATTTAGGGTTCAAATTAGTTGATGTACAGAGTAGCTGTGATAATACTGAGGAAAAGGCAAGGAAAAGAACTTGCGTAGGCCCTCGCATCTTTCTGGGAACCACACAGGATATTTTCTCTGTGTAATCCTGTTCAACTTTCTAATAGGCCTATGCATTGGTATGTCCTGTATCTCCCAGGGGAAACAACAGACCCAATGACAATAAGGGATAAAACATCATTTGAAATATCACACATCAAGTAGGTAAAGCGATCAAGAGTTGGTTCAAGTCCTAAAGACCATGTTATTTAAATGGTATGAACCCACTGAGCTAAGGTAAAAAACAGAAACAAGACAAAATAAAACAACAAAACAACTAGAGGATCTTAATGTCTTCTAGTGCAATTTCTACAAACTGTGAACACAAGATCCCAAATGCCACTCAGGGGCATTCATGGCAATTTCAAACTGTTCCTAAGATGGAAAATACTGATGAGAAGTCTCACATACTGAGACTGACTACCCGACAGTGTGACCTGGATTTACGTCTGATCGCCAGAAATCTATTAAGCACAATAAAGCCAGAATGAAAATTAACTTCATTTTCCCTAAGAAAATAATGATGATTAAAAATTTTGAAGTGGAAGTCAATTTAAGTATATTTACTTGGAAGTTAATAAACTTACTGGATCTTTCAAAATCTGTTCATGTATTATAGAGGCACAACACAAAACAACTGCAGATGAGCAATCTATGAAAATCATTATCTACTGACCCACATCACCACTATATCAGCATCATAAGTTCATTTAATTAGATACACCAAATAAAGGAAAGCAAATGAAACAGAGTAGATATAGCACTTCTGGATTTAGTAAAATGAAATATGGGATGCCTAGCTGAATGTGAATTTCAGTAAACTATAATTTATTTTAATATAAGTATTTTTGGGCAATATTTTGGACATTATACTAAAAGCTATTCATAATTTATCTGAAATTCAAATTTATTTGAAATTCAAATTTAGCTAAGTTTCCTGTATTTTTATCTGACAACTTTAAAGGATAGAATAAGCCATATATTTTCACTGGATACTGAGTCATTCTGATTAATAAAATAATAGCTAACATTTTTATAATAGTTATCACTTAAGCACTTTATAAACAACAATCCATTTAACTGTGAATGCAAACCCATAAAATAGATATAATAGAGACTATTATCCTTATTTAGAAAATAAGAATAGGTAAACCATAACAGTGGAATCACTTGCATTTACTCGCATAATTCACTAGTGACAGAGAAGGCATTTGAACCCAAATGGATCTGCAATAGTTTAACATCTTAACCACTGGGATGTGTCTTTATCAAATGTATTAGTGTATTCAAAACTATTCTACAAGATGTATACAGATTGACAATTTTTAAAAATATTATTTAACCAACTTTCAATGTACATCAAGTAGGTACTTTACACAAAGCCTATTTAGAAACTGGTAATACTCATGGCCATTGTTAGGAATATGTTATTGTGATATATAATATATATATATATATATACACACACATATATTTCACTATATGTATCTAACACTGTGCACATATACATGAGAAGGGATGTGGAAAGACTAACAAATATTAAATCATTTAAATTGCTTAATGCCATATAACAGACTTTTACTACATACACACACACACACACACACACACACACAGACTTCCTAGTCAGAGAATAGTAGAATTATAGCTGTCCATGCACATCCACTTTATGTCTGATTCTATATACGAACCATTGATATACTTCATTTCCTACAGAACTAGGAGAAAATAAAGATTTGTTGTTGGAGTCATTCATTTAATAAACACCAGATCAATTGAAGCCTGGATTTTCAAAGTTTGCGGACTCATGCCATGACATTTCTTAGATTTGGAGTCTCTCAATACTCTTCTTCTAAACAGCAATTAGACTCATAGTCAAATAATTTTCAATTTGATATACATAAGTAAGCCTAATTAAAACTGTTACCTCAAGGTGGTGGAGCGGTGGCTCAGTAGTTATGGCGCTTGCCTGGCATGCGTGAGGATGCAGGTTTGAAATCCAGCATCCATTACACAACGAAGTGCTGGAGCTTCGAAAACACATGAAAAATTAAATAGGATTGATTCTTTCTTTCTCTCTCTCTCACTGTCCCTCTCTCTTTTTTTTTTTAAAAAAGTGTTACCTCAAAATAATTCCTACTTTCTCAAAACTTCACCCTGCACAAATAATCTAAGTATATTTGTTAAAAAGTGCACATTTTGAGGCTGGTGTGGTGGCTCAGTGGTTACAAAGCTTGCCTGGCATGCTTAAGGACGCGGGTTTGAACCCTAGCACCTTTTACACAACTAAGTGTCAAAGCAACGAAAGCCACATGAAAAATTAAATAAAACTGATTCTCTCTTTCCCTTTCTCTTAAAAAAAATGCACATTTTATTGCCCAAACCAGACCTAAAAACATCAGAATCTTGGAGAATGGAATTTAAGAATCCATATTTTCAGCAAGCCCATGCCAGCTGAGTCCAAGGCAGGAGGTCTCCAAACCACACTTTGAGAAAATGACTTTGACACCCAAGATGCAAGAAGATACAGCAGCTGGTGGTGTGTTTTTTTCCCCATGGAGAGCTTAAAAGCCTTTTTATTTTTAGATTTCCCCCTATTTCCCATTACAGAGTTTGAGGCAGCTGTAGAAAACATATGCAATATATTTAGTGTTACATCTTAAAGTACTCTTAGATCCATTGTGCTGCATTACAGCTCCTCCCACATCATCAGGCATATGCCTAACAGAGCAGATGGGTCCTGTGGTACTCATGAAGGGCCATGAAATCCTACAGCACTGGGAATTAAATTCCAAGTGCTTCTCAGGAAAGAAACAAAGGTTGATCCCCTAATAGGTGGGAGGATATTGGGAGAGGTGGAAGAGGTGACTCAGCATTTAACAAGAATAACAGTTGTTTAATACATTTGCTTATATTTTATTCCTTTACCCTAAACCCTCTTAACTGTTTGGTTTTGCTAATTATGTTGCATAAAAAATGGCAATAATAATCATGTCTGATTCCACAATGATAATTAATATAACTTTAAATATACTCACCACTATATTTTATTTTGTATTTTAAAACCAAAGAAAATAATATTATAAAAAAGCATTAATAATGATTCTAGGTAAATATATCTTGGTTTTTCTCTGTTTTCATGTTAGATAACCTTGGAGAAGCTTTTTTTTTTTTTTCAACTTTTAATAGCACAGAGAACACAGTTAAATAGGTACTTGAATTTGTTCTATTGAGTGGAAGTATACACATATACTTCCGCCTTCTTTAAAATTTTCTGATTCAAAAGACACTAAATAAGCAAATGAGAGTATACATGGGACAACATAAATCTATTATTTAAACAGGCTATGATCTGGGGCTGGAGTGGCAGCTCAGCGATTATGGTGCTTGCCTGGCATGCACGAGAAGCCAAGTTCAAACTCCAGCACCACGTCCACAACTGTCAGAGCAACGAAGACAACATGAAAAACTAAGTAAAATTGATTCTCTCTCTCTCACTATCCCTCTCTCCAGAAAAAACAAAACAAAAAATAAACAACTACAACAACAAAAAACAATGATGTGACTTGTTAAATGTGGACCATGTACTACAAGGAAAAAAAAACCTTTCATAGTTCATAGTTCCTCTTACCTATCATGTGGGAATGTGCTACATACACACACACACACACAGACACACACACAAGCATACACATCTTAGTGCTTATATTTAGTGTTCCATTTTGTTATAAAATAACAGATATCCTAATATGTATTCTACATTAATATGGAATGCACATCAGTTATAAAACTTCTTTCTTGGAATGAAGAGAAGGCAAAAACCAAAGTGTTTGAACTTCTCAGAAGGCCAAACTACAGTTTATACAAAGATACAATGATATTACGCTGTCATTTCAAGCAAGACAGATCCAATAACATAAAGAATGTAAATGCATTTCAATAAATGAGCAATTTTTTACTTCTTGAGTGACAAATATTTGTATACTGTTTTAAATTTCTCTAGCTAAGCCCTTTGTATAGCTACTGTTTCTTAGCAGGTAAAACTGTCCGCATATTGCTTTCTTTTATGATAAGCATACACTGAAGAAAATTATTAGAAAATCTCTTTGAAAACAATAGAGTGCTACAGAAGTACAATTTAATTAATATAGCATATTACAAAGTAGTTCTTGAGGACATTAAGGTGGTTATTCTTAAGAAGTACTTTCTGATGAAATAAGTTTAAATACTACTAAGTAAAATAAAGTTAAATCACTTCCCTGTAGCATTCTTGGGAGTCTTTACTATGCTAATGTGCATGAGCAACAGTAATAGCAGAAGATGAGGCATTTACCAAATTTATTTCTGCACTTTTTTTTGGAGGGGGGAACCCATGGAAAAAATGCATTTCAGGCTACATCTTGGAAGTGTTGATAAAATTCAGCATTTGAAGAGAAAAAGAACTAAATTTATTTTGGAGTATTGCATTTTTAGTATCAAAGAGTGATATATATCATTCTAAATTTATCAGTTCATAATCAGATTAGGAAAAGGACCATTTTGAAAACTATAAGGGTGGTTGTGTCAGAAGAATTCTTTCTGATAGTGAAACTATTTGAAGGAAAGGACTATCTAGAAAACAGATTTTTTTTTTTTAAGAGAGAAGGACAGTGAGAGAGAGAGAAAATTAATTTTTATTGAGTTTTTCACATGGCTTTCGTTGCTCTGACACTTAGTTGTGTAAGTGGGTGCTGGGGTTCCCATGTACTCATATGTGGCGGGCAAGCGCCTTAACTGCCGAGCCACTGCTCCAGTCCTGGAAAACAGAAATTGTGATTGCTGAAGAAGAGAAAAGAGTCACAAAAAAGGACCAGGAACCAAAAGAGCAGAGGTTCCAGAGAGCAAAATGTGGAGTGAGGATGGCAGTTAGCTGCACCCAGATTTGTTCAGAAAGCCACTTCAAGGTGACATGCATCAGGTGGCTCCTTGAGAGCCAGGGCAGGGCCTGAAACTCCCAGGGACATGCAGGAAGCACAGGGTAGGTCACAGGCATGTACATTTCTTGACTGACCCTGCAAGGAAATTAACTAATAAGTTAGGTGAGCCTTGTTCTTCCTTGATACTGAGGTAGCAATACATCTTCATCAAAGAAATGCATAACTATTTTTGTTCTGAAAAATAAATTAATTTCCAGAAGTGATTTATTGGAAGTTGTAGGCAGATAGATGGGGCTGAGCTACATCTTACAGGATCTCAAAGAAGAATGTGAACACAGATCAATGCAAGAGAGGGTGTGACGTGGTGGACCCACCATGCTAATGAACTATGACAACAGCATAAAACAAATGACATAGAAGAGATTTAACAATTGCTTCACTGAGCCACATTTCCCCAACAGAAATGTTCATTTATTAACGAAAGAGATAATGAATGCAATATTTGGTATAAATAAATTTGCCTTATGTTGACATTAGCTAGGAAATACTTCATGAATGAAAGATATCTATAATAATTAATATAAGCAAAATTGAATGACCTATTCATTATGACATTACTGGCTTTGAGCTCTCCAGGACAACCCAAAGCAAATGAACCAGATGAGTTTAACCTGATTAAGACTGCTGGACACAACAGCATTTACTAAATATGATATGTGCACAATAGGCACAATATTGGGGTGTGGGAATGAAATATTATAAGTTTCACTCCTACTTCCTGTTTGTTTTGAATTTAAAAAGAGAGGAAATGGGCTGGGCATGGGAGCACATGCTTATAATCCCAATGATTCAGGAAGCTGAGGTAGGAGGATCACATGTTCGAGGCCAGACCCTTAGCAATTTAGCAAGACCCTGTTCTGAAATAGAAAAAAAAAAAAAGATTGGGGATGTAGCTCAGTGATAAAGCACCACTGGGTTCAATCCCTAATACCCAAAAATAAAGAGAAGGAAGACTTGCATATTTCAAAGATTTAATACGTGAGTATTTGATGTTGAGTGATGCTGTAAAAGGTATATAATTTTTGAAATAGAAAACCACAAATTCAGTTGGCCAGCTGGAGTTGCAGAAGAACCAGGAGCTCTTATTCAAGATAGGGTAAGTGGCTGGAGCTGTGCTTGCCAGGAGCTGGCAACAGAAGGGCTGCCTAATCCAACAAAATCTCCTGAAACAAGTGGTGGACTCACTCACTAACTGGTCTAATAAATATCGTGTTAAGAATTATCACACAAGCTATCTAGCATGTGTTTTCTCCTTTCCACTGCAGTCTGGCTGTGTAATCTTTAGTAGACATCCCTGACTCCATGAACGCATTGTAAAACACACATAAGTTAGCCCACTAAGAGGGCTCCTTTAAAGACAATGAGATCACTAATCAAAATTGGTTTCAATTTTACTTGAGAGTTTTTACGAATGCTTATCTTATTTGGTATCTATTACCAAGTTTTAATTTTTACTCACTGATATATTTTTTAGCTCATGTTTCTACAAGAGAGCAGCTATCATTCTTGCAAACATACTTTGTTAGTGCAAAAGCAACTAATATGCCACAAATAATCATTTGCACACAAAAGAATCTGAAGTCATTTAATGCTAATTATCATAGAACCATGAATGGGCCTGCTGTGCACACACTAGTCCTGCCATTCTGTTTTTCAATGATTTCAAACACTGCTTCTAAACAGAAGCATCCAACTTTCCACATTTCTGTTTATTGCTTTTTGAATGTAGAATCCATGACATTAGGGCATCAGTAATAGTACAAGCAGGTAGACACAGTGCTAAATATAACTTTTATATCCTTGCACCTGGTATTATGTTTTGTTGGAAAAGGTGCTTCAAAATATGAATCAAAAATTATGAAGTCATTGAAAATAACTTCTGAATCACAAAGCTTCCACCCAATTTTTATATACCATTTGGCTTGGGATATAAATATAATCATTTTCTTGTTACCATCAGATGGTTATTTTTGAGTTTTTTTTTCATGGTTTTCTGTGTGTGTGTGTGTGAGTGTGTGTGTGTGTGTGTGTGTGTATTGGTACTTAATAATGGTGTAATTTGTCCCACTGCTCAGTCTTGTGGAGTTTTTAACAAAGTTATTCTTAAAGACATAAAAGTGATCAAAAATTAGAATGGATGGGGCAGTAAGAGCTGTATATCATGAATTAGGTAGATATGCTATGCAACATACAAAAGTTAACATATTAGAAATTTGAATTTAAGATTAGGTCGCCATTTCTGTGCCAATAATTAATTGTTTTGTTTTTATTAACTTCATGCTTAGGCTTCAATGCAGAGAGATCAGTTCATTGTCCTTATAATTTACTTTTGGATTTAGCCAATCATCATATAGATTCTTATATATATAAGAATTCTTATATATATAAAAGTCATATAGACTTTTAGAGGTATGAGAGTTTTTAGAAGCATAATGTATCTCTAGAGGTGATCTTTTTTGTAATGTTTGTATTCTTAAAATAATGAGAAGAAAAATCTGAGTCCTAGAATGTTGTTGTGACTTACCAGCCCTCTAATCTGGATATCTGTATTTCAAATTATGTTCTCAGTACATTACATTAATACTGGTTGTATTTTTCCTTGCCCTCTAAGTATCTCTATACATATATCCTATTACATTTTATTTTGTTTATTAAAAAATTATTTTTCAAATTAGGTAGTAGTGATTTCCTTTGACAGAATAAAATTATAATAAAACTTTAAAGATGATTCGTGGCCTGAATACCAGACAGGTATTCTTTGATTCATTTAGTATAGTCCAGAATATATCTACATTATGAAAGGAGGGAATAAAATGTACAAAATAAGGTACACTGCTTGATCTCTTTCAGAACTTGTTTACTGGTGATCCTTTCACACGGCTTACTGTTTACTCTCTCTGAAAATATTGGAGCTGTGAATTGAAAATCAGAATAATCCTCCATATTGACAAATAACTCCAAGAGAGATCTTGTTTTCATTTGATCCTTGCAAACCTTTCTTTCAACTGTCCTGTAAATAAATAGTACAGAGGGAAAGGGAAGTAGGTGGCTTTTAAAAAGTTATGAATTTTATAGCTGGACCTACTCCCTTTTATAAATTGGAAATAGACTGAATTACAGAAGGCTTATTTAATTTGAAAGCTTAAATTCAATTGCTTTCCCACACATTTCCACAAAATTAGTATTGAAATGAAGCTCCGAAGGGTTAGATGCAATTTTGACAAAGGTCAACATAAAATGTGTAGTCTCACAACTCTCTTAATTCTACTAATTGATTGAAATACTATGCAGAGAACCTTAAATTAACACATGTCTTGTGAAAAAGACCAAAAGGCCATTTACTAGGTTACACTGTGACATTTTCTTCTTGTTGGTCATTTATATTATGTTACTCTCTATGAATTTTTACTAGATTTATTTTTGGACAATGAATTTCCCATTTTCCATAGTCATCATCAATAAGGCAGTGAATACATACACATTGTATGCACTGTGACAAAAGTTGAGATGTCTTTTTTTAAAATAATTTTTAATCAATCCAAGTCCATTTTTAGAGCATGCTTGCTTAGCTACATGTACCACACCAAAATACATCAGTGTATTTCTTCATGATTTATGAGATTATCACAAGTGATGCTCCTGCTTCTGATAGAATGTCATTAAGCATCTTAATTTCATGATGAATTTTGATCAATTTGTCTACTCTAAGCATAAATAAAATGAAAATTGTCTGAATCTGTCAAAAGTCAGTGATAGTGAACATAAAACACATAACCATTCTAGTAAGATCCGTTTCAATAGAGAAGACTGGTAAATGACATAATACTCAAATTATAACTATTTCTAGGTAAAGAAGCAAAAAATCTGATACTACCAGATAAATAGACCTCCCTTCCCCTTCCCACATATCTCTAAAAAAGTATTATGTTGTATAACATTACACCTTATCTGGATTTAACACATGATAGTTTTAAGCAGGGTCTCCCTAGATTGTCAAGGTGGCCTCTATCCTGTGATCCTACTTCCTCAGACTCCTGAGTCACTGGGATTACAGGTATGTGCCACTGTGCCTGGCTAATCAATGGCAATTTATGTAATTTGCCTACTTTGTCAACAATTTGCGTCCTATCCAATCACACACTGCTTTACAATTTACTGCTTTATGGGATATTTCATTTTGGAGGAAATGAATATGCATATGTATATATGCATGCATGTATGTAAATATGTAAAGTATACATTTATATATGTGTGTATACATATATATATTTGTGTGTACATTTGCATTTTAAATTTGAATTTGTGATATCAAATGATGTTTTCCAAGAGTTACACAAATCACCAGAAAAGAAAGAAGGGACTTCTCAATACTGGGTACATATCCTGTATGCCTTCTCTGTTCTTTGTTCCTGTAACAATATAACACAATTTCAGGCTTCTTTACTTTAGAAACTAAGCAGAGAAGCTAACACTTTGATTCTAAAAAATCTCAGTGAGTGAAATACAACTTATTTTTATGACAAGGTTTAATATCTAAGTACAATAATGTGTTGGGGATATTCATCCACAATTCAGGAATGATTAACTTAGGATTTTTTTATTTAAATGTTCGTAGCATTTTTGAGAGGCAGAAATTGCTGTTTAAGCTTTAGAAAGCTTTTGGAAAACTGGTAGGGTTTTTGGTTCAGAGTTTCAGTTAAATTTTAATGTTTTGGAGAGCATCATAAACACAGTGATACAGCAACATTCTTGGAGGTCTGAAAAACGCCTCATGTAGGACTTCCATGAACCTGACACATTTTTACCATGTTCACTATATTTTAAAAGAATTTTTCTTTCTTAAAGAGAGAAGGACAGAGAGAGAGAGAGAGAGGGAGAGAGAATCAATTTTTATTGAGTTTTTCACACAGCTTTCATTGCTCTGACACTTAGTTGTGTACTTGGGTGCTGAGGTTAGAACACCTGTACTCACACATGCCAGGCAAGCAATGTAACCACTGAACTACCGCTCCATCCCCAACATTTTCATAACTAACAGTAACTCTCGGAAGCTAATCATTTCCACATGACCACGTCTTTTTGGTACAGGGGATTTAACCCAGGGGCACTTACCAACGAATTACATCCCTAGTCCTTTTTATTTTTTTGCTAAAATGTTGAGACTGATCTTGAACTTGTAATCCTTCTGTCTCAGCCTCCTGAGTCCCTGGGATTACAGGCATGCGCCATTGTGCACAGCTGGCCCATTTCTTAAAAATAAAAAGGTAATATTTCCTTGAAAGTTTCACACAATTTGACCTTATAGAAGAGAGTGGAAGAAACACTTGAGTTGTAATAAGTATAAAAAGTTAAATGATTTGTGAATACATATGAGTTCCTTAAGAAAAACAAACAGGGTGTCCTGCTTCCAGGTACCTCTCTGTCTTGTGGAGTCTCTGCTCTCCTTCTCCTTCCTTAAATAAAATAAATCCTACTCTTTTTTACTCCTAAAAAAAAAAGAAAATAAAGGAAAAGAAAAGAAAAACAAAATAGAAAGAAAACAAAATAAGTCATAATTAGGTATAAGAGTGTTTGGGGCTTCACTTATAAAAATTATATCTGGAGGTATAATTTGATTAAGTTTTGTAAAGCATAAAGCTGAAATAATAAGGGATCACATATATAGTTGTTATCTGAAAGAAACTTCTCAAAAATCAATCAGTAAGAAATTAATAATGAAGGAAGGTAATATAATGACAGAAATGGCTTTTCTTCTGAAGAGCTATAGCTAAAAATTGATGTATTTAAAAATACAGCTTAATTTATAAATTCAAAGCCTCAATTAGGGATAAAAATTTTATTCTTTATCAGCAGCTCCAAAACAAAATTGCTGTATACATTGTTATCTATAAAAATGTTAATCTTATTTTCAACAAAGACACTAACAAGCATTAATGCCAACAATGTGCAGTTGAGCAGATTGTGTTCTTTCGAGGGGAAAATACTAAAAATAGTCACAATTCTGAAGCCTTTTCTTGCAAGATGTCAGAAAAATAAATAAATAAAAGGAAAGATGTCAATTTAATTTGCCTTGGAGAATCTGAATATGTTTGACACAACAAAAATTAGACATCTACTACAAGAACTGGTCTTTGAATTGACAGAAAATCTGTCATCAGCAGGATGAATCAGTTCTAGCCTGCAAGTGATTTTAAGGAGAAGGTTGAAAAGCCTTCTGATACAAAGTGATGCATGGAGATTTGCACTGAAAAATCACACCCTGATTCATGTAAAAACATTGGTATTATTTTTACCTTTCTCAAGAAAATTTGCCACTGGCAATTGCTTTATGTGGATATTTCCAGTCTGCCTGCCTGTCTGAGTTACTTTTGGGGTATAAAATGGGTTGTCTTATTCCAGAAGGCATTGCAACTAATAAATAATATTAGTTGTTTCAAGTTAGTCTGAGATTTGACTTGAATATTTATGATTTCAAAATAAATGACAGCAACAAAGAACAAGTTTAACTTTACCACTGTCAAGCTCAACAAATGGGAGCTTTTTTCAGATTTCTTCATAGTAACTCAAAAGACTACATATTATTAAAATTTAACCTCTGTACTAAAAAGACCTGCTCTTCGATACAATATTTTAGATTCATTTTTAATACTTTAAATTTTGGTAATATTGGATGAAAGATGTACTCAGTGGTGGAATGTTTGCCTAGTATGTGTGAAGCCCTGGGTTTTATCCATAGAATTGGAAAAAAGTAATATGAGAATGTGTGATAGTTGAAGGTGCAAACTTATATACTATATACTATATAGTACCAAATATGTACCTTGAATTTTTCACTGAAATGATCAGTCACTCATTCATTCAAAAAATCTTGAAGGCATGCCTACCATGTATCACGCATTATTATAGCTATTTGGTTAGGTACTAGATAACAAGTTAAGAAAATCAACAAGAGAGGCAATGTTCCATATCTCCTAAAGCAAACAAACTAGTGCTAAAACACAAATTTGAATACGGTGTGATGATGCTACAGTGAGGACATTATGGAGAATATATTAGTACAGTAGCCTGTTTTATCTCTGGTTTCTCTTTCAACAGTATCAGTTACACAGTCAACCTTGGTTTAAAAATATTAAATGGAAATCTCCCCAAATAATTCAGAAGTTTTAAATGACATTCCATTCTGAGTGTTGTGATGAGATACTGTTCTGTTTGGCCCTGTCCTGCCCAGGGCGTGAGTCATCTCCTTGTCCAGCATGGCATTCCTGCTGTATGCTCTACCCGCCCCCTGGTCAGAATATCAACGTGCTTGTGTTCAAGTGACCCTTATCTTACTCAATAATGGCCCCAAAGCACAGGAGTAATAATGTAAAGGTGACACTGTGGCATAAAATATGGCTGGACAAATTAATTCTGGTACTGTCAATGTCATATAGGGAAAAAATAACACAATATATATAGGGTTCAGTGCAATTCACGGATTGAGGCATCCACTGGGGGGCTTTGGAATGTGTCCTTTAAGGATAAAGACAGACTGCAGTATACGGGAAGGAACTTAAATCAGACATGGGTAGGATGCAGCTGGAAGCCACAGCACCCAAGAGAAAAGAACATCAGAAGTGCAGCTGAAGGATTTGAACATTAGAGAGCTGATAATGCTGTGCTTTGCTTTCCATCTAGATGGGAAGATATAGTGTTTCATTTGAGGAAACAAAGTGAATTTAAAAGACTGTGATGATTTTAGTCAGCTTTTTCACTGTTGTGACTAAAAGACCTGACAAGAACAATTAGAGGAGGAAATATTTATCAGCGGGCTCACAGTTTCAGAGCTCTCAGTCCACAGACAGAGACCTCCATTCCTTGAGGCTTGAGGAGAGGCAGAACATCATGGCAGAAAAATGTGGTGGAGGAAGGTGGCTCAGGACATTGCAATCAGGAAGCAGAGACAGAGACTCCGTTTGACACACCACAAAGACACACCTTCAATGACTCACTTGCTCCAGTCACACCCTACCTGCCTTCAGTTAGCACTCAGTTAATCCCTGTTAATTTGCATTATCTTACACACGAGCTTTTGGGAGACACCTTGGGTCCAAACCAGAACAGTTATAAAAGATGAAATAGAGGCATATCATGCAAAGACTTCTAGGCTCCTTTAAGGAATCTTCACTTTATTCTGAGGCTGAGAGAAAGGAATTGAAGGCTTTTAAGCAAAGGAATAAAAATAATATTTTTGTATTAGAAACACACACATGCACACTCTAGGTACAGCTTGAAAAATAGATTTTTTAGAAAACATCAGAAATAGGAAAGTTGGTTAAGAGAATTTTTGCAGAAACCCAACTGAAAGGTTGATAGTCCAGATTATGATGTGGCAGTGGGGATGATGGGAAGTGATTTAGGGTACTTCAATCCTCTATCTAGTTGTTGAAAATGCCAATAGTTGCTGAAACTGTTCATCTGAGTTTGTAGAGTTAGTGAATGAGACAGGAGAAGGATAACAGGTGGAAGAAGGGTGATTTGTAAAGAACATTGAGAAATATCAGCTGGGAGAAAAACAAAGTTTGGTATCATGAAGCCAAATGGAAAATATATTTTAAGAAATAGGTAGTATCATAAACAGCATGAGCATATTCTTATTGACTTTTGTGTCTTCACTATCACATGATGCTTCATGTGTCCACTGTGAATAAACATTCGCTAAACAAATGACTGACTTTAGTAAGAACTGCTACACGCAAAACCAGGATATCAGCTTGGGTGCTGTGGTAAGGTATACGAATATGCTTCCTACCTTCAAAACAGCAACATGGAAAAACATGCATAGTCATCCATAATGTGTGGTAGATAATGAAAGGGCTCAACAAAGCTGCAAGTAAATAATGACCCAGATAGAACGTAAAGGGAAAGTAAAGGAAAAAGTGAATACTTCTATTGCTACTTGGAAAAGTAAAGCCAAGTGAAAAAACTTCAAAAGAGACTGCTGCAAATTTCAGGTGACCTAATAAGTATAGTTTCAGGTGTGGCAAATGTGGCTATTTGAGGGGTGGTGTTTGCTATTTTTATTTCTTCCCCTAAATTTCAGACATAAAATGAATTATCAAAGATGTTGTACTCAAACATACCACTTAGCAATCAATAAGATCCGAATGCAAGTTTGCCCAGTAAAGTGATTTTTAGAACTGAACTCTCTATCTTTGCCACAGAAGACATTAAAAATCTATGCACACTTAAAACTATTCCACAAATTGGGCTGGAGTGATGGCTCAGCAGCACAAGTATTTGAGTTCAAACCCCTGCACCACGTATACAACTAAGTCTCAGAGCAACGAAGGCCACATGAAAACCTAAATAAAGTTGTTTCTCTCTTTCTATCTCCTTCTCTCTCTCTCTCTCTCTCACTGTCCCTCTCTCTTTATAAAAAAAAAAACGATTCCACAAATAAGTGCATTTAAAGGTTGTTTTATGGGTGGAGTGGTGGCTCAGTGGTTGGAGCACTTGCCTGGTATGCATGAGGATATGAGTTTGAACCCCATTGCCAGGTAAATAACTGGGTGTTGGAGAAACCAGAACCAGATGAAAAAGAAACAAACAAAACTGATTCTCTTTTTCTCTTTCTCTTACTCTCCCTCTATTAAAAAATAAATATTGTTTTAAAAAGCATTAACTATAAACCTACTTCATGTGCAAATGATAAAAGAACTTTGCAGAGTCTATGCCTTCCTTCCACAAGCAAGCACTGGTATGAGGGTGTAATCAAATTGCTCCAATGCCTAACAGCAACAGGTAAAGAGCTAATGAGTCATGATACTTCAAGACTACGTCAGTTATATGATTTCAATGTCCTTTGGATTCTTGCTGTCAAACTTTCAAAACCAGTATTAACACAAAGCATGGAATAGATGAAAGTTAATGCAGAAGCTCTCAAAATCCATCAGCTGAGCTCTTATACATAGTGTGATCTGGTACAATCTGCTGCCTCAACCTGACGGTAGCAACTATCTATAAACCAACACCAGAGTAAACAGTCCAGGGAAACAGCTTCACACGGAATTTCTCTTCTGCCAATTTAGGCAAGCCAAAGACAATAGCATATTTAAAGCAGTGTGAATGTAATAACTCCAATGCTCACCTAACCAACAGAAAATGCTGTGAAGTAGAGGACTGTGGGTGGTGAAACAGTCTTAAAAATTTTACCTGTAACCACTGTGACTGGTCGTTGTGGCCAGATGTCCAGGCATTCACTTTGCCTTGCTTGTCCAGCCGAGCTTTCCTTGGTTCCCAGGTGAACATGTCCATGTTGAGCGTTCTGAAGACGCTGGAGGCAGTGATCTGATAGTCTTGTATATGTCCCGATTTCATCCCCAAAGGCTCAGAACAGCCTGAAAGAAAATGACAAGTGCTCTGTGACAAAAGTTGTCATCCTGCAACTTTTCTGTGCTCATTTTAGATAGGCAAGAGAAGATTAAACATAACGCTATTCATTCCTCCGAAGAGAGAGCATCTAAATTCAAAAACAGGGCTATAATCAGAAACAAATCTAGAACAAAATAGAAAAGCACGATAGCCAATTCAGGCTATTTTGATTGAATATATTTTAGAAAAATTGAAAACAAGACAGACAATTCAAACCACTTTTCTGTGATAGATGATTTTGCAAAATGAAAACAATGCTGAAATGCTCTCTCCTGCCTCATTGCTGGAGCCTCATGACTGTTCCCTCGTTTCCAACAACTGCATTGTGTCTTTAAAAATGGGACATTGGCTCATAAAGTATATTTGGTTTCCTTTTATTTGTTTTTATAATGCTGCACATGAAAATTCCCCCAGCTCAAAGTCATTTTCACACACTGTTCTACTGTTATATTCTAAACTGGACAGCATTTTGTCTAAGAAATCTTTCCTAATATTTATTTCCAATTCTTACTGCACCAATATGGTTTCTTCCAGAACATAGGAAACTAATATTTACCTAGTGTATAGCTTTTGCAAGTATGTAATTTAAACTGGTAAATGACACAACAGAAGAAAATAGGCAAATTCTAGCCAAAAACATTATTACACAGATCTTTTTATAACATTTCAAGCATATTCAATAAGCTTTACTATTTTAATATTTTTGGAAGATTCTCAAATTAACATTGATATGGTGCAAAATCTGTGTTTGTCCTTAAACTGAAAATGTGTGTAATTCTAGATACACATATATATATATATATTTCCCAACCTCAAATTACAACTGTTATGAAATTTCATTTATAAAGTTTGTATATCCCCCCTTTTGTGATATATAACATTTGAAGAATTACACAGAAAGGAATGCTTTTGATTATTTCTGCTTAATCATAAAATTTATTTCACACTCACTCTATTGTCTAGCTCTTAGTCAGCAAGAAATCCTAATTAATTATTTGTTCATAGAATAAGTAACTGAGTTTTATTCCTAATTATAGTCTGACCAATTTCATTCTGAGTACACTAGTCATCTCTTTCAGAGAATTTAAAAGATGTTCTTTTAAAGTGTCAGTGAAGAGATTAACTACTGATTTTCTGGACAGAGTTAAAGACCTTATGACAGTTTATTGAAGAAAAAAAAAGGAGAATATTGGAATTCACAGTGCTGCATTCCACTAAAGGAAATAGTTTGTGCATGTTTATTTCCAAGTGTTTCAGTTAACTTTTTCTTCTAACATGCCTCATATCACAGATTTCCATTCTCTCTCATATGATTTTCATGCATATAAATTAATTAACTTTTACCAGTGTGGACAGCACTTGAACAAACTGAAGTATCACATGGAAACTGATTATTTCTACAGTGAAATGCCCTAGGTTTAAAAAAAAATTATTGAGAGAGACTTTTCTCTGCATGCAAGTTCAAAATCAATTTGCAGGGTTGGGAGATTGAGCACTACTTTTTTAGAAAATAAAATCTGTAAAGTGTCAGGTGTAACCTCTTGTCAAACTTGAAAGTAAAATATATTTACACCTTAGGGGTGTGACTGTGCCATGTATGAGAGACAGATCCTCATGAATCAGAAGACTGAAAAATTGGGGAAGGTGATGTTGAGCAAGTAAAAACCACAGGGCTTCCAGCGAACCTCATCATATTGAGGTTTCCCCTTGATTGCTTTATGATGAATGGCTTAGGGATGGCACTGGCCTGTGGTGATCTTGTGACATGCAACACAAACACTGCTCAGAAATAATTCTAAGATATATTGACAGTCAATAAGCTGGTTGAAATTACCAAAATAAGGGAAAAAATCTCTGTTGGAAAGCTAATGGCACTAAAACTGTCTATTGGTTGCTTCATAAAATACCCCAATATAGAATATGAAATTGTAATTCTTAAAACAGAATCACTCATCTAAGGCAATCTAATTTCTTTCAGTGTAATGGGCTAATTAGAAATTGGTTATATTTTAATAGAACCTTTTATTTGATTAAAAATCATTCCCTAACCTGGTACAGTGGCCATGCCTATAATCTCTGCTACTCAGGAATCTGAGGCAGGAGAATACTGAGTTTGACACTATCCTGGGCACATTAGAAAGAGCCCATCTCAAAATGAAACAAAAATGTTCCCTATCTAGGTATAAAAAATAAGACTAAGAAGAGAAATAGATATAAGATGTGCACTTTAACTTATCAAACCACCCAGTTGTCTCTTTCCAAGGATTTGACCTACTTTTTTCCGAAAGTTATTATTTTTAATTTGGTAAAGATCTTTCCATATTTTTAAGGTTATGCTAAAAAGTGGGATGCACATACTTCCAGTCTTCTTCACAGTTGCTTGAACAAAATAATTTGAGGCCACTGAAGCAAGGGTAGGTAAAGTCTGATGTCAGAAATACAAGAACAACCACTAAAATATAACAGTGAAGTATCTCGAGAAGATTTCATATTTCGTTCAGAGTCTAGCTATAATGAAATGGGACCACTGTGAGATCTACACATTAAATCTTCATCTTTATGTCTAGTATTGATGCTCCTGGAGAACAAGAATTACTTAACTCGGAGTCCTTTGACAGATTATTCTTGAGCTGGATAACCACTATTTGTACAATAATCAGGTTGCTAGCTAAGAATGAGCACAAAATGAATTTATAGTAGCAATCTTGGTGTTGAAGTATTGTTCCCTAGAGAGGAATGATAAATTTACATGCTTCATAAAGTCTTAAAAAAAAGCACCAAGTTCTTCTGATAGATAGGCAAAGATAAAGCTTACTTTTCTGTACTATATATCCTAAACTTAACTGCAATTTATGAGGTCACGCAGATTCCAGTTTACACTGAACTTCTGTCACCAAACTTAAATCATCATTACTACCAAAAACAATGAGACACATCCAAATTTGATAACAGTTTCCATGAGGACTACTTGTACTTTATTTGACCAGTCAACAAAATATATTACTCTTTCTACAATACTTATATTTGGTCATATGCTTTTGAACTTGTGCATAAGGCACAAGCTGATTAAACCATCCCTGGATGCTATGAAGCAGAAATTAATTTCTATGGGTGTTGAAAACTATAGGTTAGTAGCAGACTACATATAAATATACTTTTTTATTTTTTTAAGGCAGTACCTAAATAGATAATATGAGACTCACCAGATAGTTCACAGCCAAGAAGTTCCATTCGCAAAGTACAGTGCCTTCGACAAACTTGGGGATAGAGTCTTACATACTGAGCTTTTATGGGGGGAGTGAAAGAGTTGGCATAGGGTGTGTTGTTATCAACATTTCCACGGAACACCTGTGCACAGACATAATATAGAATTTTAAATTATTAAATGCAGTAGCTTCTTTACTTATTTTCATACACTGACCCTTACATTATATACATAATTCCTAAAAGATTATATTAAATAATTTGGAGCCTGGAGGATTTAGGAAGTACCTTGCCATCAGCTGTGAATATAAAACCCATAGATAAAATTCTAATTAAAGCTATAAACCACTGTGGCCAAAGGCATAATCTACACTTTTTTTGAATGGTCGCATCAATATTAAGGCTAGTCCTTAGAGCCAAAGGGCTACTTCTATCATTTTTTTTTAAATAAATGGGCACCTTCAATCTGTCAACTTAATCTGGGCTTATCTGTTCATTTTGCAATTTAGTACTTTTTTTTTTAGTAGAAACTAGTTTCCAACAGTGCTTCCTGATTACTTTGTCTTTCTAGTGCTATAATCAGATTTATGATACTTAAGGTTTGACTGATCAAGATTACCTTTATCAAGCAATCTCAGAACACCATACACTGAATAAGACATAATACCTTATATATATATTTCCAGTAAAAACTAGTTTTCTTTTAAAAATCAAGTACTAAAATGTGCCATCTTTTATTCCTTTAAATTGCATTGTTATTATAAATTTCTATAACCTGGTAAACAGAAAATCTTATTTAAATTCAGTTGAAAAGGTAATTTTTAAGAAGGCTTTCAAAACATTTCTTAGATTTTTAATCTAATTCATGGTTTCAAGTGGGATAAGAGACAGTCTGCTATCTTTAAAATTAAAATACAAGAATTAATTTAAAAATTTTGAATCTCCTATAAAATATTTTATTTTGCTAAGTAACAAATACATTTTTCCAATATGAAATGTATAATGATATACATCTTTGCTATTACTTGGTGCTTTTATTGTTTTTAAAGTAGTAGGTTTGATCCAGTTATTTTATTAAAGAACATACTAGTCTGTAAAGGCAGTAAGGATAATATTGAAAGCTGATTGGTGGGGAAGTAAAGCTTGTCCTATATAAGGCTTTGCTAGTTTTTCAACGACGTATTGGTCTGAGAACATCTTAAAAGGCAGTTGTAAGTTTGTAACTTAAAGAAACTCCATTCCCTCTATGCCACTAGCCCAGCTGAAAATAAAATCATCTGATAAACATTATCAACATAGGATTTCTACTGAAGCCTCAGTTGTCATGTGATCATCAGTGATCCGCAACTGTATTTTACTTTTAAGTTATTTGGGTTAAAAAGCCAGTCTTACCATGTCTTCATTGGAGCCTTTTACTTTGTACATTATCCAAGTCTTTCCATCATTACTGTAGGCAATTTTGTAGGATTTTATATACTCTGGGCTCCCGATCCTCTTGGCCCCTTGGGTAATCACTCCAGTAACTCTCATTTTTCTTTGCAAATTTATCTGAAGAGACAAAGCATAATCAACTATAATTTCATTGCTTTCCGGCTATCAATATTTACCATATTGATTCCAGGAATGGAACATTTTTATTAGCACAGATTTAAAATCACATGAAAAGTTAATCATTGTCTTACACTATTTTTAGATAAATATATAAAACAAGTACATATTAAGTCTAAATTCAAAATCTCTTTCTATAATGGAATAATAATTTATTTTTAAAGTAAAACAATACATGTGAACAGGCTTTGAAAAGTGCAACATGCCCCCTAAATAAAAAAGTATGGAAGGGCTAGAGCAGTGGCTCAGTGGTAGGAGGGCTTGCCTGGTATGTGCGAGGACCTGGGTTCAAATCCCAGCACCACATACACAACTAAGTATCAGAGAAACAAAGGCCAAATGAAAAAATAAAATCGATTGTTTCTCTCTCTCTCTCTCTCTCTCTATTCTTCTCTCTTAAAAAAATGTATAGAAGGCTTTTCCTTGGTTCTGATGTGGAGGCATGTCTAAGTAAACTGAAAAATGGGAACATTTCTTTTGTCAAAATAATGTCAGTGTCATTACTGCTAATGTGTCTCAACTGATTTAGGCTTCAAGAAATGTTCAATTAAAATAAAACATGCAAATCTCACTTAGATCTTTGAGTACTACAGTAAGAAAAAGTAAAGGCAATAATGCTGATGAGACCAAACCAAAGCACCTATGGCCTCTGGATCTCTGCACAGTAATCTCTGCTATTGGTTGTGTAATGGTCATGGGGGAATATTGGTTTTCTACCAAATAGTTGATTTTCTCTTAATTTTATTATATGGAGACTTTCTGCCTGGCATTTTCTCGCCATTCCACATCAATTTATAACAATTTACAACAGGAGAAAAATTTTGATTGTTTTTTCATATTTAAATAAGGATCTTTTGACACAACATAAAATAATTAAATAAAATGATAAAATGAAAAATGCTTTATTTATATAAATGTCACATTTTCACTCACACTAGAGTGCCTTTATGGTGTCTATAAAATGTAAACAGTATGACAGTACTGTTTCAATTTTTTCTTGATAAATTCCTATGAAGTACCCCTCTTCACCAAGGTAAATCAGAAAAATGTCAGTGGCTCATACTAAAATTTTAAGTTAATAATTCAGAGACTAATAAAAAAAATCCTCAGATTTGTGCAAGTGACTAGGTTTTTTCACTCCAGGATGGGACTTCCAGAATCAGCATTTGAAATGGTAGCGAATGTGCATAATGGAATTGGTCTCTCTCTAATCATTGCTTCTGAGTGTTCTGAAGCCCCATCTCTTCATGGGTGTCATGAGGTCCTTCCCCAGCTGTGGCTCATAGGGCAGTTCCCAGTTCTACTCTTTGACAAATAAAGCCTGGAGACTTCAGGAGTGAGAGTACTGGGACCCTGTACTCCCCAGCCTCACTATGCTAATTAATTACCCCCTTTCACTTTTGTAACACAGACCTTATAAACAATCTTTTGAATAGAGTTCTCATCTCTGAAATTCTGGGTCCTAGTTCCTTTTTTCCTTCCACAATGATATGTGCATTGACTCAAATATTCAGACATCTTTTCTCATTTCAATATTCAGACATCAAAACAGTTACAGACGTAAACATATATTAACTCCAATTCTTTTTTGTTTGTTTGTTTGTTTTTTGGAGGCTCAAAAAGACAATTTCCCTTGTGAATCTGTATTTTATTTAATATTTATCTAAATTCATCTCAGCCCTCTTACAGCTGATTTTGGAGTTTTAAATGTTAAATCTGGAAAAAGGAATCTCTGAGAGAGACTTTATTTCAATGAGTTAGGTAAATTAGCACATTAGTATGGAAGAGCAATATTCTTTCAGTGTCTTGTGTGTGACATTATATTTCTTTTTAATCTGAGACATCAGAGCCTAAATCTTCCTGATACATACAGCATAAGCAGTGGGTGCTCTGAATCACAATTTCCTCCTGCTTTGGAAGTCAAGTTCCACATTTTGCATTGCTAAATATTCCTTTTGCAATTATCTTTTATCTTGTTTCAATTATCTTGTTTATACCTCTTGTAGATGGTCAAATTATCTTTGCTAGAATTTTGGCTGATGAGCTATACACTAATTTTCTAAAGCTTAAATTATAAAAGTATGGAAGTATAAAAAATCAAAATCTGAATTAATATTTTTCTCTAAGTCATTACAAATTATGTTTTAAAAGATTTGTATTTCATCTAATATGTACAAGTGCCAAATATACATTTTAGGAACATAGACACCACAGGCATATAAAGCATTACCCAACTTGAGTGGTCTTTACTTTCAGTAAGTATTTATAATTAAATATCAGCAATGTTCCCATTAAATACAAAATAAAAGCAAAAAATTGATTTACAAAACACAGATTCTGGGATCACTAAGTTTTAGTAATTACTAGGTTTCAGACTATTGACTTCTCATGCATCTAGCACCATTAAGTCTGGATAATAAGGAATTCAATATAAGGGGAATAAAATTTCACCTTCATGATCATACTCAAGTTTAATGTCAGGACTCTAAGTTGCTGTAAAAACTAAACTAGGCCTTAGAGGAAGGCTATAACACGATTTTAGAAACATCTCTGTCCTCTTCAACCATCTCCTGAAGTGATCTCCTTTCATTATATTCCAACATTATCTTATGATTGCTTGTAAAATAACAATGGCTAAAGGTAATCTAAGGTTAGTCTATGTAAATGAACCATATTAGACACTATGCTAAAATTTAACTGGGAATTGCATTGGAAATTCCTAAATTACTGTGAAGTTGATGGGATCTTGGATATGAAACAACATTTTTTCATTTATATATCTGATTTAAAAGGAATTATTGTTCTGCTGGATGGTAAATACACTGTATAACCTTAAAATAATCCATGCTAAGGTATTTTCTGTCCCCTGATGAATAAAATATGAAGAAGGAGCATCTAGATCTAGCAAGCCTTGAACCTTTGCGAAGGTCAGGCAGAGACAGAAAGGGCTGGGCTTTGCAGAGCTGGCTTTGTCACTTCCTACCAATGTAATCTTGGTCAATTTGTCTATGCTTTTTGAAATTTAATGTTCCTTCTCAAAAGATGACTATTGGATTTAACATATGTGAAGATTGTATGATAAACACATGACTCACCCAAAACTCTTAGAATCTTTGATTTGGGGTTTGATTTTTATTTTTTAGTGAGAAGAAACATTTCCTTTCTGTCTTTTACACTTAGCCACTTAATACTGAAGAGTTGGGACCTGGAGAGGTCTATTTATAAGGCTGACAATCATAACAATGATAGGAAGAGAACTTTGTACAATTTCCATAGCTATGTACTGATAAGGTATTTAGGGCTACAGTTATCAATCGTGTGTATAAATCTAGCCATAAGCTTCAATATAGCTAATGAAGGGAAAATTAATGGATTCATGTTCAAATGGAAAGCAGCGTGGGCTAGTATGCCCTCTCTGGGGAATCTTGGCACTGCGAGGACACTTTACCACAAGAAGTTGCTGAGAAAGCTTTGGGCTTTATTGAACTTCAGTGAGTGTGAGCGTGCGCGCGCGCGCACACACACACACACACACACACACACACCAGAAATTATGAAAAACCCATGGGCTTTATAGAGTCCACCATGGTGTATCTGGAGTGCATCAGGGAGAGCTTGAAGGGCTAATCATGGGAGTGAGATCTGAGAATTTCCTAGACGAACTATTTCTCATTTTCATTATGCCTGTCTGGGTTGTACACAATCCCAGCCAACTAGTATGAAAAGCAGTCATAAAATGTGGGGCCAGACTGCAATGGGATTGATTCTGTAGTCACCAGGAGACTTACAGGGTCTATCCTCTGCATCCTATATCCCTACTTTATGGACTCGGAAGGTAAAATAGCAGTGGAGGTTCTTGTAAGAGCAGCATCTTGCAAGGAGTAGAGATTATAGGACTGTAGACGGATTGTAATTCTGACATGGGGCACCTTCTCCACACCAAACCAATCCACATGGAGAAGCTCCAGCTAGGGCATGAGGTTTACTATCTCCTCCAGGTATACCACCAGCTAAGACATCAACAGCAAATTCTTTAAGGAAGGCAAGCACCATGATCAAAATGGGGGGAAAATTCACAGGAATAATAGTAGGAAAACCTAATTTAATAGAACTGATAGGTTAAAACCTTAAAACAACAACAATAAATCCTTAAAAATTTAAAAAAAAGCGAGGCCGCTCTTGGGCCATCCAGGGCGCGCCACCTCCTCCGCTGCCGCACCGCCTCCGCTCGCCGGTCGCGGCGGGCGCCCCTGGCAGGAGCCGTCCGCGCGGCGGGCACCAACGCCCAGGCTGCACGACCACTTCTGGAGCTGCCCCTGCGCGAGGCGCCCGAGTCCCCTGCGGGCCCGCGCCGCGAGGCCGGCTGCTGAGCTCCGAGACGTGAGCACTATCGCGGCCCAGGCAGCGGGCGTAGACCCGTCGCCCAGGGCCGGGTCGACCAGCCGGGCCAACAGCTGGCACCACGACCTGGTGCAGAGGAGCCTCGTGCTCTTCTCGGTCGGGGTCGTGCTGGCCCTGGTGCTCAACCTGCTGCAGATCCAGAGGAATGTCACCCCCTTCCCCGACGAAGTGATCACCACCATCTCCTCCGCCTGGTGGGTGCCCCCCTGTTGCGGGACTGCGGCTGCGGTCCTGGGCTTGCTCTGCCCTTGTATTGACAGTCACCTCGGAGACCCCCACAAGTTCAAGACAGAGTGGGCGATGTCACGCTGCATCGCTGTCTTCGTCCGCATCAACTACGCCAGTGCTCAATTGGATTTTGCCAACCATGTCCAACTGTCACTGACTTTGGCAGCCTTGTCCCTGGGCCTCTGGTGGACATTTGACCGCTCCAGAAGTGGCCTTGGACTTGGGATCACCATAGCTTTTCTAGCGACTCTTATCACTAAGTTTCTCATGTATAATGGTGTCTACCAGTACACATCCCCAGATGTTCTCTATATTGGTTGGTGGCTTCCATGTATATTTTTCTCAGGAGGCATCACAGTGGAAAACATAGGATGGCAGTTGGCTATGGGTGTTTCTGAAAAGCCACATAGTGATTGAGCCTCCAGACCCACTGATTCCAAGTAAGCAAGATCTGGGAAGAAGAGCTGTGAAGGGGGGTTGTGATGAAGATGTTTTTTTCCTAAAGACTGTTTAGATCGGGCTAAGGACAAATGACTCCTGGAAGAAATGTTCACCTAGTCTAGAATAGCAAAATGGAGACAGTAACTACTTACCTTGAAGTCTTACCTTGACCCACTGCACCCACACCTGTCTGCGCTCTGGAACATTCCAGTGCAGGCGGTGTGTGGGAGTCCAGGCAGGGGGCATTTTCCCAAGTATTAGATTTCATTCATATTTTGAAAAACAAGTTGCCATATATCAAAGCCTTGAACTAAGACTTAATCACCAACTATCAGTTTTGTACCAGTGCCCAAAGGAAGCAGGTTGATGGTGTTTAACAAAGACGAAGTATGGGGTAGCATGGGGTAATAGAAACATTTATCCAAAAGATTTAAAATTGGGTTGTGCAAAAAAAGAGCAGCTGCAGTGTAGGGAGGTGGCTCTCTGAGTCCTCAGCCAGTGGCCTGGCTCCTGCTCAATGCTGGGCACACCTCTGGGTGCCACCAATAAGTGAAAGTGCTTTCCATTCTGCCTGCAGAATCTTATGTAGACAATCTTAGAGGAAAGGCAGCGAGAGGTCCTCCTCCCACACAGTCGTGAAGTGTTATCCAGAAACCAGAATCATCCAAGAGTGGATACCTGTCTGCCACGTGTTTCAATGTTAGCCAAGTGTGTGCGTCTTTGTTACTCCAGAGTAGTGAGAACTGTTTCTCCGCAGCCCTATGGAACTTGCAATCTGTGATTGCCTTGTACAAAGAAGAGTGGGCACATCGTCACTGCCTTGCACACCTGTCCTGAGTGCTGGATGACGGTGGGGAGCACAGTGTATCCATTGACGGCGTAGACCATATCAGACCTGATTGGCAAGTGTCAGGTCTTAAACTTCAAGTGCAATGTACATGAAAACCAATCTGAGCGTTGTATCCTCCTAAATATTTATTTTTTTTAACGTGTGAGATGTTTATGAAAAGGGTTCTCCATTCATTTCAGTGCTGCGCCCAGGCCGAGCTCGGCAGCGCCCCTCAGTGGTGAAGGCATGTCACTGCGGACCCTCCACTGAGCCCTTGTCCTCTGACATACTCCAGTTTTGTGGGTCTAGTAATTTTTACTTACCAATTTACCTTTTTTTGTATTTCACAACCTAATTGTTTTGGTTTGGTTAAGTTCTGGCATAGTGACCTGGCTGCAAGACTTCTTTTGAAGAAAAGTCGCAGCAGGAGGGACCCTGGCTCACGGGCCTGGCGGGCACGTGGGTTTCATTTATGTGCTGATCTGCATGGGCTTGTTCTGTGTTTTGAGGAAAATGTCTTGGAATAAATTCTAGGTTTCTTTCTTTTTTTTGTAAGAGAGAAGGACAGTGAGACAGAGAATCAGGTTTTATTGAGTTTTTCACATGGCTTTCGTTGCTCTGACACTTAGTTGGGTACATGGGTGCTGGGGTTTGAACCCGTGTACTCGCACATGCCAGGCAATTGCTATAACCACCAAGCCATCACTCCAGCCTCTAAATTCTAGGTTTCTGAAGGTGATCTGTTTTAGAGGAATTTTGTTTAAAATAAAATGGATCATTTTGAACTTTGGAATGGTCCCTTATCCATTTTCTGAAAATGGAAACAAATGATTAGTTATGTGAAAACATTTTTCAATGAAGATGTCCGCATTTTATGCAAACCAGAGTTGATAGATGAAAACAGTAAGTGAATCTTTAACATAACACTTGATCATGCCCTAACAATAAACACTTTTTTCTCTTAAACTGGAAATAAATCTGTTATAAATGATGTAGCCAAAAAAAGGTGAATCTGAAGAATTATTTTGCCAATAGTTCATAGCAAATACATTGAACCAAAGTGATTTGAATTTGTAAAAATGTAAAATAGTATGAAGAAAATTTGCACTATACCATATTTGAACATCTAGTGAGATTCACATTCACACTGTTTTCCACATTGTGTTCCTTTTGCATTCATTTTTTACTTTTATTAGAGGGTTCAAAACCAAAAAAATAAATTAAAAAAAGCTTTTCAAACATAAGAGAAGAACAAATACATAAATGAGAACCAACTGGACATACTGAGTATGAAAAATATAATTGTTTAAATAAGGCTCTCTATGGGGTGGTTTTAATAGCAAAAGTGCAAGAGACACAGCTTGGAAATAAACCAGTGAGCAACATGGCAGGGCATAAGGCCTTTTCAGAGGGCAACAAGATGGATACAGAGATTGTCCGTACTGGTAGATGGTAGAATAATTACATTGGAAGTTAAAAGTTTTGCAATTTTGCTTAATATAGATCAACATATAACCTATGCCACTGAAAAATAATATAACTAAAATAGTGTGATCCTTGTACATGTAAAGAAAGATAAAGCAGAATAGAAAATCAATGATCAGATCCTAATATGTGAAGAACTTTTGCATTTAAAAAAAGCTTTATTAAAATCAGTGTAGGAAAGATAGTACTAAATAACTTAATTGGGAGAAATAGACAGACATCTTGAATACCATTTAGATAATAATTGTTCTTTCATTCCAGAATAAATTCCAGGTAAAGTAACACTTAAATGAAAAAACTGAAAATAAAAAGACCAAAAAAATTATCAGAGGAAAATATAGCACTTTATGTATCTGAGGTGAAAATAATTTTCTATTTATGACATAAGATTAAAAAATGTTAGTGCACTAATTTAAAAATTCTTTTAAGACAAGAATTAAATAAAATCAAAAGACAAGATAAATGGGGATTAATATTTTTATAAATCATAGCAAAGAATTAATTAACCAATGAAATTAGCAATTTTATATTTTGATAGATAAAACAAAAATAACCCAAGTAGGTAATTGGCAAAGGATTTGGTTAGACATTAAATGAAATACAAATAAACAAAAAAAACACAATCTCATGTATAACTCAACTTAAATTTAATCTATTGAATCTAAACTGAATTATGATTAATACTGTAATTCACCTAACCGAAACAAAAATCAAAAAGTTTGTTTACCCAATACTAGCAAGAACGTAGATAAATAAGTACACTTAAATGTATTTCTAGTGACAGTATAAATGAAATAGTCATTATGAATGATAATTTGGTTACATGAAACAAAATAAAGTGTGCATTCTCTTTAACTTTAAAATTCTGTATTAAGACTGTAACCTACAAGCATAATCAATCACACATATATAAGGTGACACAGGTTCAACGTTGGTCTCCATTGCATGTAATAGAACGTGATTTAAAACAATTTACCATGTTTAGCAATAGAGGGTAATTAATTGCAATATGGAAATGTTCAGAAAATGAGATACTATCAGCTTTGAAATAGAAGAACAAGAACAATGTAGGAAGTGAGGAAGGGATGGAAAGAGGAGAGAGACCAAGAGACCCTAGCTTTGATAAGCAAAGAGCAATAAGACTTTAGCACAGAGAGTGTTTTATAGACTCTTTCTAAATTGAAATAATTAGATGCTCTGTTCCACCAAGAACATAACAGGTCAAGTTAATAGGACAGTAACTACCTAGGATAAGGTATTTGCAATATCAAAAACTGACATGGATTTACTATGTAGGAAAATATTTCTCTCAAACTTTGACCACAGAATTCATTTCCCTCTGTAAAAGTATTAAAGTCCCCAGAGTAAATGAACACATCTACATGCCTTTGTGAGATATTTATTATGCACATTATATATTCACATAATATATAAAAATATTTCTTATATTAGAAATTAAAACCAACAGGGGACTGGAGAGGTGGCTCCGCAGTTACAGCACTTGCCCAGCATGAGCAAGTATGCGAGTTCAAACCCCAGCACCATATACACAGGGAAGTCTTGGAGCAATGAAAGCCACATGAAAAACTAAATAAAAATTTATTTTGTATCTTTAAAAAAAATTGATTCTCTCTCTCTCTCTCTCTCTCTCTCACTGTCCTCTCTTAAATAAAGAAATTAAAACCACAAATTTTAGATGCATTTATTAATTCATTTAAATATAATGATAATTTAAAAAACTAGAAAAAAAATAAAGGGAGATCAGTAGAAAAAAAGGACCTATGATGTAGAAGAGGTGAGAGAGGGGAGAAGTGCTAGGGAAGGATATTAGTCAAATTATATTGTTATATGTGTGCATGTATGAACATGTAACAACAAACATTATCACTGTATATAACTATAATACACTGATAAAAATGTGAAAAAATAAAAAACATCAAAAGTTAAAACAATAACAATAAATCAATTATAAGTTATCATATGCACAAATTTGTATAACATTATATGGTTCAAAAACAAAAATTTATTGAGGAGGGGCTATTTTTATATTTCCGCACATCTCTTTTATATATGGTTTAAGGCAAGACAGGTTGTCGTATTTACTTCTGCAATCTACTGCAGTAAATTTTTTTTAAAGAGAGAAGGATAGCGAGAGATAGAGAGAAAGACAGAATCAATTTTTATTGAGCTTTTCACATGGATTTCGTTGCTCTAATACTTAGTTGTGTACATGGGTGCTGGGGTTTGAACCCCTGTAGTTGCACATGCCAAGCAAGTGCCGTAACCACTGAGCCACCGCTCCAGCCTTCTGCAGTACATTTTTTTGTTGAAGAATATCCAGCTTTGCACAGATATGTAGCTGGGAAAGGATGGGGCATTTTAACAATCTTTCCAGACAACTGTGGATATTCTTTGGGACTACACCAAAACTTGAAAATTTTGTTAAATTTTAATGAATTCCTAAAAAAGTAATTACTTTGTGAAATCCAGTATCTATCAATGAACTTTTCATATTCATCATGAAAAAAATCCATTGGTGCATCTTATACTTTTTAAAGGATCTTTTCCCCATGTATGGTTTTGTAACATCACACATTGTTCATTTGGAAAATGCTGAGTCATGGAGCTATGCAAATTATCTGAATGATAACACATTTTATCATGTAATATAAAAACCTCATTAATTAGTATCACTACCAATTCCGTTAGAATTTTTTTTTTAATTTATTGGAAGTTATCAAACTCTTGGTCGTTATAAGTTTTTCAAAATTCTAATTTGCACTTGTAATTTCTAATTTCATCACAGCAACAAATAGCGTCATCTGGCTTTTCATGATGTGGCAAGATTGTTTATTTTCAAGGATAGTTTTGACTAATAATATCCATTTATGAATAAAATAACTATAGCTTGCAATTTGTTATTTGAAATAAGCATGATGCTGCAAAAAGGAGGTGGGATTATCTTCTTTTTAAGCTTTTGAATATCATTTGCTAGTACTTTATTAGTGATACAGCAATATCTATATAGCCCAATTTACAATTGCTAAATTATGGAAACAACCCAGATGTCCCTCACTGGATGAATGGATCCAAAAACTGCGGTACATGTATACCATGGAATTTTACACAGCAATTAGAAACAATGATATTGCAGCCTTTGAAGGCAAATGGATGGCTATGGAAGAAATTATGCTGAGTGAAATCAGCATAACGCAGAGAACCAAGGGTCGAATGTCTCCACTCATCTTTTTAGGCTGGAACTAGACCCTGGCCATTGAGAAAGGTGGTCTATTATCATGTGTTAAATCCAGAGGTATAATGTTATACAACCTAATATGTTTTTAGAGATATTGTGGGAAGGGAAAGGGAGGAATAAGGGTGGGTAATTGGGGGGGCACTCTTGGGGGTAAATCTAATCTTCAGAATTTATATAAATTTTATATTATTTTGTTAAAAACTTGTATGGTTGTTCAAAAAATAAATTTCTCAGTAAAAAAAATTCACACTGAAAACAAAGAAGGGGGTGGGAGTTCATAGTGAAATTCACACAATGTTGCAAGAGCTTTTGCTGGAGAAGATCATCAAGCACTCAGAAGAAGTGCTTTATGCATAATTCCTATTTCATCATACAGAATATGAAAGACCTAATAAGGACTGGCATTTAAAAAGCGGCTATCATTACTGCTTCATCAAGTGCATTTTTAAATAAATTGAGTATTCTTTTCTTCACTCCCACATGTGCATGATAGACATTCAATAACAACGAGTACTGTTTTGTGCTCCTAAGGCATGCGCTGTTTTACTCACCATTGCTGGTGGCATCACTACCAAGGTTAGCACAGTGAAAATGGCAAGGACAGTCTTAAAAATACTACGGAAACAGCATTGATTTGTGAACCTCTTGAATGGGGCTTTGGGCTTCCTTGTCCCTTCAAGAGATGTGTGACCTGCAGTTTCAGTTGAGAACTACTGCTGTCAAATGTAAAAGGGTTATTCTTTTGCAAATTATGCACACACACACAATGCACAAATATACATGTTTATGCACACACACAAGACCTGAGAAAATGAATAAAATATGGAGTTTAAAAAAAGGATATGAAAAAGCAATTCAGAGAAAAGGAAATGGTAATAATTAAATATAAACTATTATTTATAGAAATGCAAATTATAAGGAAATTGCAATTTATAACCAATCAAATGGCAAAAACAAAAATGTCAGGCAATATCATGTATTGGTAAAATATTCTGCTGCTGATGGTGGGAGTATAAAATAATATAGTCATTTCCATCTGTTAATTGTTAGCAAAATTAACCAGCCTTATTTCTGAACATTCCTTCCTGAAATTTTTTTGCACATTCACAGATGAATGCATACACATAATTATTGTGAAATATTTTTATATTAGCAAAGAGGAACAGTATTAGTAGATATTCCCAGAGGAAGAGAGAATTAAAACAAAATGCGTTTGAGTGATTGAACATCTGTGTGTGTGTGTGTGTGTGTGTTTATGAGCTAAGGACCTGAAATTTAAATTGAACTTACATAAGGATATCTAAAAGCATGTAAGAATATGTGAAATAGAATGAAATGCATACAATGTCATGCATATAAATTTTAAAACATATTAAACCATAAAATCATGTAGTTTCCAATAATTCTCTAGTTTAGATAAACATATGGAAAGCGAAATAAAAGGTTACACATTAACTCCACTAGCTTCCTATAAAGGTAAGAGGAATGGGAAGAAAGGTGGTAATAAATAACAATTTCACATTAAATGGGACAATATCTTGATCAGACGATGGTGATGATAATGAAGAGGTGTATCCTCAGGTCAGAGCTGGCTCATGATATGCTAAGTGGGACAAGGAGCCTAGTTCCTCCCAATCACTTCTCTATATTTTTTAGAGAGAGAGATAGAGTCAGTTTTATTTATT